>APFE030021928.1:58524-179045 GCA_000404065.3 Pinus taeda
TAAAAATTAAAATGAAGGTAAAATTTAAATTTCATTTTTATTAATCTTTCTTGCCGACCTGTGTTGTCCCTTCAATATTCATTCCCTCATGAGTATTTATTTCTTCCCTCCTGCTCTTCTTTCATCATCTTTCTCTTAACCCTGATGATGGATCCCATTTGGGATTCGAAACGTTGGTGTAAAAATTCTCTTACTGTGGATTCTCCGATCGAAGATTCAAAAAGCACTAACCACAGATCTCTGAAATCCATTATTGATTTTATCTTGGCTTCTGTCTCGTGTGTTAATTATGTTATTTTAGTTAATGGTTCCGTATCGTCCTTGTTTAGAGAACAGAGAAGGATTGGACAAGGAGTCCATTTTATCTTTTATTGTTCCTCTTGGTGGTAGATGGTTTGAGCATGAATATCTAGGAGGCACGCAAGAATGATCTATTTCGTTGTTTGTAGGTTATTGAGGACTCCTTTGTCTTCCATCTAATATTTGTAGATGATGTCTTAACTTTTGGTGAGGTATCCAAGCCTAAGTGAAGTTTTCTACATTATATCATCACTAGCTTTGCGAGGCTTCTCGTTTATATGTCAAAAATCATAAATTGGTTCTTATTAAGGCCTTTGAGGATAATGATCTAGTGGCTAATATTGTCATTCTTTTTTTGATAAACACCTCTCTACTGGACGTTGGATTCTCATATTTAGGCTTTAAGCTAAAACCTAATAATTATGAGGTCAAAGACTCGTCTTGGATCATGGAAAATTTTGAGAACAGACTATCGCATTAGATCCATAGATGGCTTTCTTTAGGCAGTAGGCATATTCTTGTACAATATGTCCTTCAACATAGATTTATTTTATGCATGCATCTGTTCTTGTTTCCTTACAGAATCATCAAACGTATTAAATCCGTTATTGTTATGTTTTTGTGGATGGGAGCTATAGGTAGCAAAAAATTCAATTTGGTTTGTTTAGATGATTTATCCTGTGATAAAGAGTAAAGTGATTGGGGTCTCAAGGACAATTTTTTTTTATGGGCACTCTTTATCAAGAGTCTCTAGACGACTTTATTGGGTGATGGAATATGGCATTAAAGTATTAAGAGGGTGTATTTGAAAAGGATGCCAAATACAGAGTGGTTCAGGTCCGCCTTAGATTCATGTTCGAATGGTTCATATATTTGGAATGGTTTCCATAAATAAGAGGATGTATTTGAAAAGGATGTCGGTTACAAAGTGGTTCAGGTCTGTCTTTGATTCATGTTCAAATGGTTCATATATTTGGAATGGTTTCCATAAGATTAGTTGTTGGCTCTTCAATAATTTGAGATGGTCCTTTGGAAATGGACATAATATCCTTGTTGGTATTAAGCCCATTCTTCATTTTCCAAGTCAGTATTTATATTTGTAAGTTTTAAATCACTTGCATGCATATGGTTTCTTCTTCTTATCACAAATAATTGAGGGCTCTAACTTAAGGAATTCAAGACTGTCATAGAAAACAGTGGAGGCAATTAGACTAAGAGACTCCAATGTTGATAGGTGCAACAGATACAACTATGACCTCAGGATGGTGGGGATTTTAATGAGGGATACTGAGGATGTGCTATGTTGGAATGGAAATTTATGAAATGGAAATCTGGTGGTGTCAAAAGTATACTCATACATTTTTCATGAACTACATTCCAACTATGAAAAATCTTGGTTCAAGACAATATGGCAGTGGAAACTCTCGATGAAGATTATTTTTTTTGGTTGGTTGACATGGAAGAACCGTATTTTAACTTGGGACAATATCTGTAAGCATGGAATTAGTGGCCTGAATTGTTGTATGCTATGTAGGGTGACAGAGGAAAGTGTTCTTCACATTTTTCTGCAATATACTTTTACTATTGCAATTTGGTGAAGGGTCTTGTACAATTTTAGTTTGCAATCTCGATGGAATTTCTCTTCCATAGAGTTGCGTTTCAAGTGGTGGATGCATTATTGCAAGGTTTACAGATCCCTTCATCGGTTTATTGTATGGGGAATATGACGAACATGGAATGGTGTGATCTTTTATTATTACCATTTGGATATTAGCAAGGCTACAAAAAAATTGTGTTCATTACGATGAATTGCCCAAAATATGAAGAATAATAAACTTAGTAGGAATCTGGACAACAATCAGAATCCGGTTTACTCGACAAGGTACTAGAATGGGGCAGCGCAATAGGGTAAGTGTGGTTGTAGAGAAGTCTTATATTTGAACCTAGATCACCATGTCCAGTTGTTCTCGTTCAATGGAGAGGGCTCCAATACTCAATTAGAAGTAATAACTCATGGGATCTTATGCTTTTTGTGAGAAGATTGAATATAGAGAAGATGAACATTCTTGGAGATGCAATGCTAATCATAAAATGGCCTAAATGAATGGAAAGATTAGTGCTCCTAATCTAACGAATTAGATGTTTTGCATAGAAATCGTGAGGTAATATTTTACAAACATTTCCTTCAGACATATACATAAGGAGCTAAATGGGGTTGTAGACTAGCTTTCCAAAAGGGGAATTGAAGTGATTCCAAGGTATTTCCATTATAATGTTTTTTGCAATGGTGATGATCAAGAGGAGGGTACTATTGAGATACTATTGGGATAGACTAATCATTTTCTCTAGGTTTTTCTTTTTCATACTTTTATATTTTTAATATTATGTGTAGACCACTAGAATTATTACTTTCATTAAGGTTGATGGATGGTATATGTCTCTGTGTCTTAGGCTGGACTTTTATATTATAGTACTTTTGATCTAGTTATGGAGTTTTGGATTATTTATTGAATGACATTAGAAGATGGAACATGTGTATAGTGGTAAGTACTTTAGACTTTCTATGCAGCAGATGTCGCTTATTAAACTATACGTGGGTTAATATGTACTAGTTTTTTTTCATAGTAATGAAATTTATCGTGTTTTTTCTTTTAAAAAAAATAATCTATTTATAAAAAGCCAAAATATTGACTTACAAACACCATTATTAATGATACGATGAGCTTATTTCCTTACCAAAACATTTTCCACAACGTTTTGACTACTACGGGAGAAGAAAGGTGGTGTTGAATTTGAGAATGGCATTGAATCCGGCAGTGGATGTTACGGTAACAACCCCATAGCCACGAGTAAACCTGAAGAACTTTCCCGTTCCTCCAACCACAACATACTCACACTACGGTTGATCAAACCTGAAGGTTCCCTGGAGCTCCAAAGTGTTGTCCCTGTACATTGAGCGTGAAAACCATGAAGAAATCAAGTCCAACAGTCAGATATATATTTAATTATGTTATCTCTATTTGAAAAAAAATTTGGCATGTAGTTATAGGGTTTTCTACAAAATTACATTTAAAAATAATATTAGTATTAACAAACTAAAAAAGAATCTGTTGAACATGGAGGCCGAGGGCAGGAGCTTTGTACGGCAATAGAACTGCAACATGAAGACCAAACACTGTGCGAGTATGGAGGCAGAGAAATAGGGATTCGAACGACAGAGTTATTGCATTTTGGAGGAAGAAAACAATGCGCGTTGGGAGGCTGAATGCTGGGGTTGTAGCAAGAAAGTGGGTCCATAGTATGGAGGCTGCCAAGTCAGAGATCTGCATCGAATAACAAATGGAGGTTTCGGGTGGCGATGCACATCGGGATATGTCTTTCAAATTTGAGACTGTTGACATAGACCCAGTGCCAGAAGACCTTCTTGCTTGTTGGTGTCACGACGTTTTCGAGAAAAATCAAAAAACGCTTCTTCCCGAATAAAGCAGCGTACCCTCGGTGTTCTGATAAAGTGGTGGGAAAAGGGAGTTTGAAGACAGGAATTGAGGAACGGGCCTCCGTTACAAATCCTATATTGGAATGGTTTTCCACCAAACCGTCAAAGGCTCCGTCCAATGAAGTTGAAGGAGGGGACCCGAAAAGTCTCGGAAAATAGCAATAAGTGAGAATATTGGCCCTTACCCCTAAGGCTGGGATAAAAAGGTCGGCTGTGGAGGTGGAAGAAGGTAACGGAGACAATGACATTCAAAAAACTACGCTGTTTGGGGCAGAAAAGGCAGTTGATCCTGTTAAAAAGAATACAGGAAAGGGAGAAGCCAGGAAGGATGGCGGGGGTGGAAAGCGGAAGAAGATCAAACCTATCAGAATAAAGCGTGACCTAGTTGTGTGTTTGGAGTGGATATCCATATAGATTAGGCTATGAAAACCTCGGAAACATTATTAGTTGGTAGAGTTCGAGGAAGAAAGTTCTCGGTAGACTACATCAAGGATTGGGCTCCGTCAGAATGGAAAGAAGCACCAGGTCAGTGAAAACAAATCAAAAACTTGGACAAAGGATGGTTTTGTATTTAGTTCAGACATAAGGAGCATGTTGACTGGGTGATGGGAAAGAACTGGAGCTTCGGGAAGAGGCCAATCCTTTTTAGAAGATGGACGCCCCTGTTTGATGCCCAGAAAGAAAAACAGTTGGAGTCCCCAGTGAGGGTCAAAATTCCGGGTCTCCCTATGCAATTCTGGACTGACTCGACCTTCACCTGTATTGGTAATACTCTGGGGAAGTTCCTAGACTTTCACAGATCATACCTTCGATCTCACGAATGTGGATTCCTCCATATACTGGTAAGTCTAAACCCTAGAGAGGGCTTAGCGGATGTTATGAACCTGAAGTACCGATATCTTGAGGTTTTTCAGACCCTAGACTATGAAAACCTCCCTTTTGTATGCCATTGATGTCATCAATATGGTCATCTGGCCCGGGAATGTCCTCTCGGACACCGTCGATGCCGAGGACAAAGCAGAAGCATAAATAATCAGAAGGAAAATTAGAAGGTGATCATTCAGGAAACAGAGGCTCAGACCAAGGAAAGCGACCCTATGGCATCCACTCAGGGATTGTTCTCAGAGCAAGGGATGGTTGATGATCAGGAACATCCGGGGATTGTAGCAAATGAGTCCATCTCTTATCTGATGATTTCCTTGGGACCCTCAACAGCCTCTGAAAAGGAAAGGGAGGCTCAGGTGCATTTTTTTCTTTCCCCTTCCTTCTGCTATACTAATGTTTTATCTCTATCTTGTTGTGAAGAGTCTGGTCCTTTAAGACAACTCTTGAATGAAATGCCAGATCTGAGGAACGGTCAAGTCTCCATAGATAGTGTTATCATGGCCATTCCCTCCTCCCCATTGCTGACAGCTTTTCCCAATGATGCTGCCTTTTCTGACCCTCCTTCTGTCCGGAGTCCTGATCCCCCATATAATCTTAGACCTTTGGCCAATAGAAAGGGGAAAGGCTTGCTGTGGGTAGATTGGAGCTGGATATGGTGTCAATAGGGCAAAGGAAGTTAAGAGGAAGGAAATCTAATCTGTCGAAGGCACAGTTGAAGGTTGTCATCGACATTGCTGACAGGAAGAAGATGTCTCTACCAGGGGTTCTTAGAGCAAAGCGGACACCCTCTATGAGTTTACGATGATCATCTTATCCTACAATTGCGGGGGTCTAGCTAGCCTACCCAAAAAGCTAGCTCTAAAGGAACTGGTCAAGTCTAATAAACGTGATATTATTCTTCTCCAAGAAACTCTAGGGAATGGGGAAGAAGTTACAGGCTACCTCGTTAAGCTTCTTCTGGGTTGGAGCTTTGATGTCGTAGATGCCAGTGGACATTCGGGAGGGGTGGCTCTGGGATTCAATGCGAAGGTTCTTCGAGAGGTCTCCTCTTGGGGATGGGAAAATGTACTATTTGTGGAACTATACTCCATCAAACTATTCATCCCCTTTCTCATTATCAATGTTTATGGTCCTGTTTTGGAACGGGAGAGGTTCTAGAACCCCTTCTTCGCTAAATGATTTATGGCACACCCAAATATTGTAATCAGCAAAGACCTTATTTTTCTTTGGGGATGACAGAATCTTGGGGGGTCAGAGCAGGAGCAGATCCCCTCACTGACTTCTTTCTAAATAAATTGGCCTCTTCTCTTCTGGTGGATGTCACTCCACTCAAGATGCGCCCATCGTGAAGGAATCGAAGAATATGAGACGAATGGGTCGGGAAGAAGCTTGACAGATTCCTTCTATGTGATTCGCTGACCGATAAGCTACAAGCTTTTAGACATTGGGTTGGGGAAGGCGATCTCGCGGACCATCTCCCTATTTTTCTTGAAGTGAAGGGTGCTTTCTCTAAATCGGGTACTCCCTTTAAATTTAATGCCTCCTAGATTTTGGATGCATCCTTTAGTAACCTTTTCCATAGCACTTGGAAGAATGCCAATCTTAGCGAAGACGAGAGTCACAGAAAGGCTTTCATAGAAAATCTAACAAGGATGAAGGCTACCTCTAAACAATGGGCCCTCCAGAAAAACAAAATGAAGTAAAAGCTATGGAAAATGTCAACTTGGAGATAGCCCTTCTTGAAGACCTAGGTGGTAACAGTTATGGAACAAAAGAGTCTCGAGCCAGTATCCAAGAATTGGAGATAGAAAGGAAGAGAATTCTCCAGACCAGGGAGGAGAGTTG
The DNA here is from genome assembly GCA_000404065.3 of Pinus taeda. Classification (NCBI taxonomy): domain Eukaryota; kingdom Viridiplantae; phylum Streptophyta; class Pinopsida; order Pinales; family Pinaceae; genus Pinus; species Pinus taeda. Next base: position 65,051 of record APFE030021928.1, read on the forward strand.
GCACTTCAAAAGTATAGCGATCTGGTTGCAGGTGGGGGATGATAACACCAAGTTTTCCCAGAACTATGCAAAAGGAAGGAAAAATTCTAATACTATCTGTGAAATGAAGAAAGCCAATGGTGATATGGCTCGATCATTTGAAGCGTTAGCATCTTTAGGGGTCAATCATTTCAAGAACCTCTTCAAAGCGCCAGAGGAAACCTCTATTGCTGAAGTTATAAGAGTTGCCAGTTCTTTCCCAGGTTCATAGAGGAGGAAGGAAATGAATCCATCATGGCACCCGTTTCTAAGGAGGAGGTAGAAGATACTCTCAAATCTATGCAAAAGGACAAAAGCCCCGGGTCCAGATGGTTGGACAGTCGAATTCTTCCAACAATTCTTTGAATTCATTGATGAGGAGTTAGTGGAAGTTGTGAAAGAATCTAGGCACACAAGATAAATATACCATTCCTTCAATTCCACTTTTCTCGCCCTTATTCCCAAATCTGACCTCCCAGGCTCTTTTGAAGAATTCAGGCCCATATCTCTATGCACCTGTGTTTATAAAATCATTGAAAAAGTTATTTCCTCTAGATTAAAACCTTTTCTCTCCAGAAACATTTCCCATGAGCAATTTGGCATTCTCGATGATAGACAAATTCATGAAGCGGTTGGAGTCGCTCAAGAAACTCTTCATAGTCTAAAAAATAGGAAAAAAAAGGAGTTGTAGTGAAAATCGATCTGTCAAAGGCTTTTGACACAATCATTTGGTTGTACCTTAGGCTTTTTCTAACTCATCTGGGCTTCAGGTATGACTTTGTGAAATGGATTATGAGCTGTATTTCTTCCTCCTCCATAGTCGTTCTGATTAATGGAGCGGCCTCAAGTTTTTTTAGTCCTGAACGTGGCCTGCATCAAGGTTGTCCACTCTCTCCCCTTTTGTTCCTGGTGGCAGCAGAGGGCATCAGCCTTATGATTCACGATGCAAAAAGGCAAGGGTCTCTCAAAGGAATTGAAGTAGCTGAAAATTTCTGGGTCACCCACCTCCTCTTCATGGATGACATAATACTGTTCAGTAATGGTAGCCTGGAGGATTGTAAGATGATCAAAAGGATCATGGACCTTTTTCTGAAGGCTACTGGACTTTGCATCAATGAGAAAAAATCCTCTCTTACATGCACAGGTATGTCCAAAGAAGTGACGCGCAGCGTGAAGATAGTTCTAAACTTTGATGTCAAAGTGTTGGAGGATACCTTCAAATACCTAGGCTTTCTTCTCAAACCTGATAACTACAGGAACAAAGATTGGAATTGGCTCCTTGCAAAAATCGAATCCAAGCTGAAACATTGGAGTTTCAGATGGCTTTCCAGGGCAGGAAGGCTTGTGTTAATAAAATTTGTTCTGATGGCAGTTCCACTCTATTGGGCTAGTCTGACTTGGGTTCCCAAAGGAATATTATCCTCAATTGACAAACTTTGCAGTAGGTTTCTGTGGGCGGGGTCCAAGATAGAGAAAGTCACCCTGTGGATCGCCTGGGATAAAGTGGCTCGTCCTAAAGAGTGGGGAGGTTGGGGGATAAAAAATCTTCAATGCTTCTCCCAATCTTTAGCAGCAAAACTTGCCTGGAGGCTCATTTCCTTTGACAACCTCTAGACTTTTGTTTCAAAAAGAAAATACATTGACCATCTATCAACGATAGATTGGATCAGATTGCCATTAAAGACCTGAAAAAACTCCTCGGTGGTTTGGAAAGCAGTGGTAGCCTCCGTCAATATTATTGAGAAGGGTTTGGCTTGGAGTGTGGTGGATGGTTCTCAAATCAGGTTAGGTAGAGACCCGTGGATAGGTTATTTAGAGTGGTTCTCTCTATCTCAAGGGTTGGTTGCGGTTTTAAAAGAGAAGGGTCGATACACATTAAATCAGGTGGACGATCCCTAGGCTTTCGCCATATGGAGTCAACGGTGGTTGCAAGGAATAGATTTACAATTGGATGAAGAATGGCTGGAGGAATGGGAATCGTATAGGGAAGACCTCCTCAACTCTTCAGTCAGACTCTCAGATGCTCTGGATGAACTTCGATGGGTCTTTGCTCAGAATGGCCTCTACACTGCAAAGATGGGGTACAAGTGGATGATGTCCCAAAAAGGGTGGGAAAATCTAGCTTGGTGGGCTAAGCCTCTGTGGAAGATAAAAGGACCAGCGAAAACCAGACTTTTCTATTGGTGTGTCCTGCTCCAGAAAGTCCCTACTTGGGATTTTCTTCAAAGACGAGGTAGGATTGGTCCTGGATGGTGTCCCGTCTGCAAAGATAGCATCAAATAAATTCATCACCTGTTCCTATTCTGCCCATTCAACTCTAGTCTGTGGATCAAAACATTAAGGATACTTAAAATCCCTTATAGATGGGAAGGGCAGGGGATTTTGGAAGCTTGGCAGAAGTGGTGGAAAGAAGCTTCAAATGACAGAGAGAGATCCATTCTGCTTCTCATTTCTTGGGGGACATGGCTTGCTAGGAATCAGTTCATTTTCAAGGACTCCATATTCCTGATTGAAAGATTGGCTACAGAAGGTGCTGCTATCTACGATAGCATCCCTGTTCCGTAGGCCACTCCTTCTCCCAAGTTGGTTCGGCAAGAAACTATAAGACATTCAATTATGTGGGCCTATTATGACGGGGCCTCAAATAGTAATGGTTACTGTGGGGCTAGTTTAATAATTCATTTTTCGAAGGAAAAGACTATTTAATCTTTGGTCGGTCTAGGCCAAGGCTCCAATAACTTTGCTGAGTTGAAAGCCCTCCACCTTCTTATTTGCTGGCTTGTCCTGAGGAATGTGCAAGAAGTTCAGATTTTCAGGGATTCTATGAACACAGTGAGATGGTTCAATGGGACACAAATATGCACAAATTTCATCTTACTTCCCCTGCTTAGAGAAGCTACTTGACTTAAATATCTTTTCACGGAGATTTCCCTTAGCGACATCTACAGGGAAAGAAATTCTGAAGATGATTGCCTTTCCAAAGAAGGTGTTGATTAAGACATGGGGTCGTGGACTATTTTGGAGGAGGAGAACGGGGTGGTTCGACCTCTCGAACAACCCATCTTTGATTAGCTTTCATTTCTCAGAATCTGTTTCCTGTGCTTTGTACATAGTTGTTCTACTACATTTGTTTCTTGTGTTTTTTGACTTTCCTATTCACTGATCCTCTTCAGGTCTTTCGGGCTGTTTTCCTTGTAAAAGGAGGCTCGGTTCGACCTGTTTTCCACTAGCTTTTCCTAGTTTCTTAGAATCCTACTTGTGTCTACACAGGATTCTCTTTTGGACGTTGTCTGCTCTTTTTTTTGCGGACCCTCAATCTCTGTTTCAACAAATCCCTCACCTGTATGCCATCCTCTAATGGTTCCTGGGAGATCTACGCTCTCTGGTCATGCCGTCTGCCCTACCTCTGAAGAGATTTCGGTGAGTGGTTATTCCAAATTGTAATTTTCTCCTATCATCCATCTGGGATTGACGTGCTGGTCCTTTGCCATTCGGTTGAGGGTGTTTGCATTGGTTTTTTGTATCAACCAGCTGAGACTTTCTTCTTTTCCTTCTACAAGGCAAAGAATGAGTCTTTCTATAATGCTTTGCATATGCTTTGTAACTAACTATTTTTATCAATATATGGGTCGAGTTTTTTCTGTGGAAAAAAATAATAATAATAACAATAATAATATTAATTTTATCATAAATAAAATAATTAAAAAATAAAATAATTCATAAAAATATATTTAAAGATGTAGTAACTATTTTGCTACATAATATGAATTTGCAAAGTAAATAAAAATAAGATTAAAATGTACTTATTTTTATATTCTGTTTTCATATCATATAATATGTAAAAAAAATATATTAATAACAAAAATATATTTTAAGGTGAATTATCAATAAATATTTTATTGTAAAAATATTAAATATTAAATAATATATTTTTATATCAACTCCATATAAAAAATAATTTTAAAATAAAAAGTTTCTTATAGTTTTATTTTTAGTCGAAGAAGTGATGTAATTTATTTTATACTTAATAAGGAGTTTATATGTAACTTTTATAAGATATTAATAACCAAATTAATTATACAGAGAGAAAATACAATGACATATATTCTTTACTTTTGAATATAAGAAAGCATGTAGTGATATTTCAATATAGAGAATGTGTAACATTAATAAAATATTTCAATTTCAACTATCTACATATTAATAAAATAAGTGAAAATAGAAATTATGTTATAGTTAAAACATTTATTGGTGTGTTGCTCAAAACTAGTATAGACCCATTTTAACTCCAGGGTACTAAGAGTCAAGAGGAATCATTTAAAATCTCTCTAGATGCAAACATTTCCTCAAATTTTTCTCTTAAAAAGAGGTTTTGCATCTTGAAAGATTTGATATCTCTCAACAATATCTAAGTAAATGCGGAAACTATGGAATCTGTGATATGTTGAACTGAATCGTTACCCAATTAAATGTTGTGATGATGACCAAGGCCAAAGCATATGTTGGAAAATGCTATGTGCCTAATAAGAAAGTCTAAATACAGTAGTAAAACTTATCAAAATCACCCTTATTATATCATTTAAAAAATTGCCAAATCAATAGCATGGAATTTTAAAATTATAATTGACCAAATCATAAGTGACTTATTACTCAAAGCTACAATATTAAATTTGTGAACGTCATTGGTAATACATCATTACAATATTGCCAACTCATTATAATGGAACTTAAAAATTATAATTTCCAATCATAGCTACAATATTAAGTTTGTCAACATCACTAATAATACATCATTAAAATATTGCAAACTAACTCATTATAATGGAATTTAAAAATTATAACTTTCCATTCATAACTTTTTACCCATGGAAAAGAAGGCAAAGAAGGCAGGAACATTAAGATCCTGAAGATGAGCGATGTATTTAGTGAAATAAACTTCATGCTAGGAAAATGAATTCTGTCTCGATTGACGTTTTGGAGGAACTAAATACATGTTCGTAAATATATGCTGAAAAATAAATGTTATTATATAATCTTAAAGTTGTAATAAGTTAAAGTAATTAATTTTCTATATATAAATGATATTTAAATAAAATTGATATATAATTTATTAACTATTTTAAATGTAAAAATGAAATACATTTTTATTTATAATTGAAAGCTAAATTCATCTTATAACATATTTATTTTGAAGATCCATAAATTGATAAGATTAATTAAATTGGATATATCATATACATACTCTTAATGGGAGTGTTAATGTTGATGAGATGAGGATGTTGGGAGTTGTGTCTCCCACCTCATAATTGTAATGTGCATTAAAAGTATGGAGGGGTGTGGCAAGAGCTTGTTAGAAGCTCTATGTTGGTTTCCAATTGGTAACATTTTTATACCGGTGTCAAAATGGAGTATTTGAAGATTGTAAGAGCTTGTTGGAGTGCAGATGAGGGTTGGACCTTGACCTCCCTTTGCTGGATAATTATCGGTTCTAAGGAAGGGGTGAACTTGGTACTCTAAAGTGGTGGTATGTTGCAGCGAAGCTTTAATGGCATTGGATATTGCTCTCAACTGTGAGGCTTCAGGTTTTGTGTTGTAATCATGAGGGTGCTAACTGTTTTATCTTGTGCAAACTTCTAGTTTCCTTTCTTAGGTTATTTTCTATGGGTCTATCAATACCCTAGGAGTAGGTCTATGTTGCTGGGGTTAGTTCACGAGTTTTTTATAGTTTAGTTATTGGCAGAGGTTAGAGGTCAACGAACCAGTCTTGTTCTCTAAGGTACTTTTGTAGGGTTTAAATTGTCGCAGCTCCATGAGATATGAAGTGTTTTCTATTTTGAGATTTCCAGTGTTTTTTCTAATGAAGTTAATTATAATTGTGTCAGTTTACTTGGTAGTTGGTCACCCTGCTTTGTCTACATATTATATCTAAGGTCTTATGTTATATCTAGACATATTATGGTGTTTCATGGTATTGGGTTGTGGGGAATCTCCTGAGGGTAGTGAGTCTCCAATTGTACCTCCTATCAATTTAGTGAAATACAAACCATTTTTTTGGAGATTTGGTGATGACTTTGTGGGATTATGGTTAGGCTATCAAGTTAGTGCATGTAGTGTCTTTTCTTGTTCTTTTGTATGTCATGGTATTTATAATGTATACCCAAATTGTTCCCTCTTTGTTTCACCTATGTCTCCTAGACACCGAACGTGTTGTAGATGGGGAGGAGATGGAAGTGCCTCTTTGGGCCAATGGAAGGTAAGAACTTTCACCCATGATTCAGTTGCCACCTACTTCAATGATGTTCCACCAGAGACGATAAAGGAAATATGGGTGCTAGATACTTACATTGGGATTCAGTGTCAATCCCATTTAGATTCAAAGCTCCTTGAGGATTTTTCAAAGTGGTTTCTTCACCCAAGGCATATAAGGGTTAGGAAGAAACAACTATTGAATTCAATAGCTCTACACCAACGAATGATGACCTTGTTGGGCTTGGTTCTTAAATACGAAAAAGTGGAAAATTATAGTGTCCCTTCCTCCTTGTAGGATATTAAAGGAATTCTTAGAAAACAAAGGTTTTTCTTGGACAAGTTAGATTCCCATATGCCTCACATGGAGGGTTACATAGTGAGCAACTTACAGACCCCCAAGATCCATTTATTCATGTGCTAGCCACAATTTCCTCCTCAGATAATGATTTGCATGTTCATGTTGGTTGGTCTCAGGCATTATTATCTTGGTATTGATGGTGAAAAATCATTTTATGTTTTTTTGGTTATTTGATGTATGGTCTTAGATTTTAGTGTGTTGGTTGTCTTGGATATGTTATAAATGGTTTCAATTTAGAAAGACCTACATAATTATTATGCCCGGCTGATGGTTAATTTTTTTAGAATGTAAAGTCTTCAAAACTGTTGTGTCTATGTTTTAAGTCTTATGCTAACTAGGCCCTTGTGCATGTTTCGTAAAATGGTTGATTTCTTTCCGCTTATGGTTGCTATTGTTTTGATGCAATGTTGGATTTTCTTAGCTCACAAATATGAATGCCCACTATGGTAACAAGAAGCTTATCTTCTAGCTATATATGAACTATGTATAAGCTCTCGAAGGGAAGCTCATTCTTGGTTTTGGTGTGTCATCGGTTAAAAAATTTGAACAATGTTATTTGGGTTAAAAAATTTGAACAATGTTATTTGGATATCTGTTTATTGAATAATATAAAGTTGCACTTGTATATATACACCGAACTGAATTATTTTATATAAAACTTATAAAATATGACAAAGTTTAGCATCCATATCCATACTATGACAAAGAACATTAAATATGTGTGAATATTTTTATTCATTTATTTTGGTAATCATTAAACAATGATTCTAAATTTTTTAGATGTGCTTAAAAACAATCCAGAAAAGATAGTGTAAATTGTGAGAATCAAACTTTAGAGCATAAACAACAATTAGTGTGATCACCAGCATAAATGAAGTCACGCATGTGCTTTATACTGTGTTCAATTTGACAACGGGAGTTGAGAAAATAGATAGAAATTTAAGTACATCCATATATATATATATCACATAAATCCGACGAAACTAGAGATGGTTTTTGTGTCCTTCTTTTTGTTCAAATTGAACAAATCTGGAAACGATGGCTGTGAAATATAGGCACATCCATCCCCCACTGACCTAAAAAGATGATGAAAATGAAATAAATTTAATCGTGGGAGTAGAGAAGCACGGATAACTTCAAGCTTATCTATACAATCTCTGTGTAATTATCACAATCTTTTTTGTAATTATCATAATCGAGAGGACATACTCAGCTCTACATGCCAAATTTATACATTGAATATGGATGGCAATGAAACTCTGAGTGTGACTGAACATATCTGAATTATGACTAAACATATATGAATTTAACCTACTAAGTGAGATAGATCCCCCTTGTAGGTCGAATCGATTGCACTTGTGCCTAACCGATTCATTATATCTCGTTTCCTTTGTATGTCGTCTTAGCATGGACGTGGGGCGTCTTGCAATCCAGATAGAGATTGATAGAGATTCTGGGGCGTCTTAGCATTAGAAATAGGCAGAGGTGGAGGTACCAGATGCACTAGTTCTACCAGGTGCACTAGATCTACCATGCTAGGCATTAGAGGTATATGTAGTTTCAACTGTTCAAGAATGGTTGAACGACGAGTGACTTGGCACATAAATCAAGGATTTCAATTCACACGGTGGGATCCAATCATCGAAGCGGCGGCTAATTGAGGACAGTAAATAAAGGAAGTCGGTTGACAGTTAAAGCTGTAGGATCCAACGAGAGAATGTTTTTTAATCGTCCAACAAATTATCACACCGTACAAAGTAGTGTAAAGTAGCAGCTAAGGGAATTTCTTCCCAAAGGAACCCCTTACGAGGTAAAAATCAAATTATGTACTTAGAAAGATCTATTTTCCAAATAAAGGTTCATAAAACTTGAAGTAGTTGTTGTCATTAAAACTTAAAAAGGTTTTTTCACATGGTCAAAAACATCAAACATTTGGAATCATATTTGATTTTCTTGTACCAGTTTATCTTAGTATATTTATTTTTTATCAGTATATTTATTTTTTATTAAAGCATCATGATTTGATTTATTTGGGGATCCTCTAAGATATGAGCAGACATCTACTTGTATGCAATGATGATCACATGTCATTGATAGACTAGGATTTTTTTATATATAAATCAAATTGTGAAAAATTAGTGAAATATATAAAAATTGAGTTGAAAAAAATAAAATAATTGAAATATATATGAAAAAAATCAGAAGTGTTAAAAGAATGTAGTATATTGTATTATGAAATTTAATACAAAATAATATATATAATAGTTTTAGGAAGAGGAGTTGAAAGAGTTCTTGATAAGTATTTAACTAAATTATAACTTTATTTTAAAATTATTATTATTATTATTGTATGAGTCAAATAAGATTCCTAACTATGAAGATTCACCCCACTTTACCACAGGCTTATTAATATTACATGCTCAATATAACTTGTGGATATTACATTTACTTTAACTAATTAATTTGAGGTAAATTATTAAAAGAACATAATTAATTTAGAGATAAATATTAACCTTTCATCTTAATATACTCTCACATGTTCCATAAAAAGTTAAATCTCTACCACCCCTAATAATACTTAAATTAAATTAAATTATGAAAAAACCATTTAAAAATAAAAATAAAAATACTTCTGCAAAATAAATTTCGTTAGCCTAATGTGTTCCCAAGATACATTATACTCGTTCGCAATATACATTATACTCCTTCCCCTCATCATACTCTGAAACATTACACACGTTACTTTATATTTGAACAATGTAATTATTTTACTTCTACGATTACCTAAACAGTTATGGCTAACCTTGTTGCAGGCTATAAAGACCCACTTTTAAGGCTTCATAAACACCTTTATTTGAGACAGGATGACCTTATTTTTTTACTACTACGGGAGAAGAAAGGTGGTGTTGAATTTGAGAACAGCATTGAATCCGAGAATGGATTCTGTGGTAACAATCGCATAGCCACGAGCAAATCTGAACTTGCCCGTCCCTCCAACCACCGCATACTCACACTTCAGTTGATCGAACCTGCAGGTTCCCTGCAACTCCAGAGTGCTGCCGTGGTACTCAAAGATGAGCGTGAAAGCCATGAAGAAATCAAGTCCAGTAACCAGATTTGTATTCACGTACATTCCTTGCGCCAGGCCCACAATATTGTCAGAGCCAGGAATTTTGGTTATGACATCGCTCATAACTATGACGGTTCCAAACTTGCCCGAGTTTGAAGAAGACCCATTTACTCTCGTGACTGTAAAGGAACTGAGGTTGCTCCCTTTCAAATTGTCGTGCATGTAGAACACCATGTTGGTCTCACTTTCACCCGCAGCCACCTGCAGGGAGACGATGACGATGATCGCCATGACTGGAAACAAAAGCCCGGAAGCCATGGAACAAGAATGGAAGAAGTTACAAAAAGATATAGATGGGGAAGTTTGCGAGAGAGTGTTGCAGCGCTGATGAATAAATAGGTGCTACCAGCCATAAACGACATACCTTCCAGATCCTAAATCCTGACCTCCATTCAATATTTGGGTTCAGAGGGCAACCGCAAAGTCAGTGGCCAGATCCAACTGGTTTACATAATTTAATATTGATTGATACTTTTCTATTTTGCCATGTTTTTCCCTAACCATGATAGCCAAACAAAATGCTTTGCTCTGCCATTCAGAGATACACACTAAACTGATATTCAGACCTAACGAGCCATTGTTCTAGAAGATGCAGATATAATATAAGATGTATGGGGCCGTTTTCAGCAGAATATTTTTATCCAGTGTGGCACCATTTGAGAACATCTAATGGTGGTTGGAAGCACGAAACCTAATTATGATTTTTCAAATGTAAATACTATCTCAGTTTTCTCCAAAATACTCTAAACATTATCCATGAAAATTTAATGAAATTTACTTGCACACTTTCACTAAGATGGGCTACAAACGAAGTTGTAACCTCCTGCCATTCTAAACTAAAACCTCCAACATATAACTGCTTAACACTGATAGTATCCAAATTAAACCTCCAAGGTGTTTCAATTTGCACAAGATGACTTGCAGCGAATATTATGACTTCGCAGTCATTAATTTTGATAATGATCAACCTAGTTTGTAAAAATCAGAAACCAAAATAATTATGTAACATATCTGCAATTAGTATGGGGCGCTAGATCATTTAGCCTGGGGAATCTGGTTTTTTCACGGAGGCTCCATGCTTTTCGGTATTTGGTCTCTTCCAAACAATAGGATTTTGGGATATTTTATTGGATATTTACAATAGGATTTTGGGATATTTTATTCGATATTTTTTAGTTTTTTATTACAGAGCTCATAAATTTATATTGAAAATTTAAAATATATATTATGAGTGTTATTTTCCCTAATTTGAATTTATTAGATTATTGTTTTTATAAGTGTAATATAGAAAATACAAAAATGAGAATACATAAAAATACAATCTAACGCACTCACAATCAAAATTGAGCAAGAAGTAGGAAAATTTCTTTGTGAGAAAATCTTTCCCAACAATCAAAATTGAGCAAAAAGTAGGAAAAAAAATTTGTGAGAAAATCTTCCCCAAATTTAAGATACCTCTGAAGAAAGTCACTTAAATTTTCATCGAATACTTGATGGTAAGATACAAGATGGAACACAAGGTTACTACACCATATCACCTGTACGCCAAAGGGGAAGTAGAGGAGAAAAACTTGAAGCAATTATCACTAAGACTAATAGAGTACACCTGAATGATTTGGATAGCAAACTCTCTAAAGTTCTATGGGTCTAGAAGACAATATGGAGAACTACTACTATCTACACCCCATATGAACTTGGGTACGAAAAGACACTATTATTTCCAATTGAAATAGATTTGGACACTTATAATAGTTGTAAAATCTGGAATGGAATTCTCTCAAGCTCAGGAGAGGGAGCTCTTCTAAATCAACGAATTGGATGAACCTCGCGAGATTGCCTTGCACCAAATAGCAATAATATAACTTCAAATAGCTCAGTGGTAGGAAAATATTATCAAGAGAAGAAATTTAAAGATCAACACTGGGGATTGTTATTTGACTCGAAGTTCAAGGATTTTAGAGGGAAGTTATGCACATGATGGCTGGAGGCTTGTGAGATTGATATTGTGTTTAATAACAGGGTTATCAAGCTTTGCACGGTTAATGTAGAGAGAACTCTTTTGATAGAAATTGAATATATGCTTTATTTGTATCATCAACTTTTTTCCAAGAATTTTTTTTTGAGCAAGATCACCTATATATGGTTTAATCTAGATATTTTCAACAAAGGAACCCTTTATAGATGATTCATTCTATCATTATTGATTTGGATTGGGTCATTATATTATTTTTTTCATCTATATTATTACTTTTAAAGTGGAAGAAGTGGAGAAACTTTTCAGTAGTAGTTTGAGGCACCAAAAATTATTTGTTTGGGATACTTATTTTTTTGCTAACCATGCACCCATTCACATTATTTTACACATAGATACCTTTCTAATGGCACAATAATTACCTTGATTGGAGTCTGTATGCAAAAGTTATGCCACCCAAAATTTGACCTTCTTGTTTTGACCACCATACACATAATGGCACAATAATTACCTCATTTAGAGTATATATGCAAAATTTATGCCACCCAAAAGTTAACCTTCTTGTTTTGACCACCATACACATAGATACATTTTTAGTGGCATAATAATTACATCAATTGGAGTTTGTATGCAAAAGTTATGCCACCCAAAAGTTGACCTTCTTGTTTTGACCACCATAATTTGTAAGGATGTCACCTCAACCCCTATTACTCATGGAAATGAAGCTAGCCAAGTGATCATGATGAATAAGACTCTAGAAGAGTCCATAGTGTAAGTCTAGTTAGGTTGAAGGAGTCAAACTTGACCACTATTAGGCTCTCAGGTAATTGGGCCGTTAAGAGGAAAAGGGGTTTCATTCTATTTGAGTGTAGCCTATAGTGGATTGGGATAGGTAAAACAAAGACGATTTGTATATCCGTTTTCCATTCAAAGAAAAACAAGAGAACAATATTTCCTACCATAAAAAACAATAATTATTTTCTACCATAAATAAAATATTTTAATTTTACATCTATTTTATATAAAAGGATAAAATAATTCAAAAAAATTATTTTTAGGAATGTGTGAAATTATTTTACTACAAAATATGGAATTGACAAATGACATGTAAAACTAATATTATTGATACTACATTCTGTGATTTATTTTATGTTTAGTTCCCTTGCAATATGGAAAACAAAAAAATATTTTAATGTCAATCATGAATAAAATATTAAATAACATAATTTTATATAAAATTTATAATTATAACAATAATAATAATTAATTAATATTTTTTTTATTTTTTATTTTTCACTTTCCTTTAAGAGGCCATGTAATTTATTTTATTCTTAATATGGAGTTTATATATAACATTTATAAGATATTAATAACCAAAATATTTATATATAGACAATATTATAATATATGCTTTCTACTTTTGAATATGAGAGGGCATCTATTGGCATTTCAATGTGGAAAATGTGAAACATTAATAAAATATTTCAATGTCAACTATTTATATACTCAACTTTTTCATTTAAAAAGACTGCATCTTGAAATATTTGATATTTCTTGAGGTTTAATAAATTCTGAATTAAGATCGATCTATCATGATCTAACCATGTTGTAACAACTCATGTCTTGGTTAGGTACTTTCTTCTTAGGAATTGTATTTCACATGTTCCTATTTTTATTAAAATTTTGAAATCTAACATATTTTTAGTTGGAAATAACTTTAGTTATTTTTTCATTTTTTATATAATATTTTAAATTCTAAATTTCATGCATGAAATTAAATTAATATTTTTTCTTGGGAATTGTATTCACATGTTTCTATATTGATTAAAATTTTATATTTAACATATTAGGGTAATCTCATGTGTAGAAGAAATAACTTTTTTCACGGTATTTTTTTTGGTTAATTTTAACCAAAATATGGGAGTAATTTTTAAAAACTTAAGTTTAAATTGCTTAATATGTAGAATTCAAGGGCCATAATGGGTTTTTCGAAATTGTTTAATATGTAGAATTCAAGCACCACAAGGGGTTTTTTGAAGTTCTTTAATAAAATTGTTTTGCTAGTGAAAAAAATTATTTTAGTTACTTTTTACATTTTCATTTATTATTTTAAATTCTAAATTCCATGGTTAAAATTAGATTATGTTAAAAAATAAGACTATGAATATTAGATAATTCTAATGTAAATATGTATCTCGCTGGTTGTAAAAAACTCGATTGTGATTGTAGCCTTTTGAGATTATTTCTTTGGAACTAATTTGTTGTACACACAAGATAAAAATAAGTAAGTGTTATAAAGTGTATTGAAATTATTTGCTAATTTATAGTATATATTTGTCAATAGCTATGTCTGTTTTGGAATAGGGCTTCCAGGATTTTAATTTAATTATCAATAATTATTAGGTGGATAATATGGATTTAATATAATGAAATATTAATATTCTTAGTAGTATACACAAATCAAATATTAAGATTTATCACCACAATAGTTATGTCTTTTTAACCCTTTTAATTAAATATATTAATTAAAAAAATGTGATATGAACAGTCTCATATGAAGTGAGTTATAGCTTCTTGGGAAAATGGTATTGATTAAGTCATGATATTGATCCATGATTTTATAAGAAATTTATTTATTAATTAGAATTTATGATAAGTCAAGTAATCTTATTATATATATATTTTAATGTATATATGTTTAAATTATACATTAATTTTTATAATAATAATACTTTAAAATAAAATTACAATTTAATTTAGTTTTATGATTTTTTATTTTAACATTATTAATTGTTTATAAATAATTGTTTTAATGTTTATTATAATTAATACTTGTTTTATGTTTATGATTAATTAATACTTATTTTATTAACAATTAATTCATATGACTAGATTAATTTATATATACATTTATTTTTATTAACGATTAACAATTAACTCATATGACTACATTAATTTATATATTACATATCTTACCGTATACTCTATTTTTTTGAAATTTATGTATACTCCATTTTTTTATATTAAATTTGGTCTTTATGAAGAATCACTTTTGAATTTATAATGCACTACATAGAAATAAAACTATATTTTCCTTGGCAATTATATTTTCCAAGTAAAATCTTTGTAGTTATTGTTCTTAAAACTTAAAAATTTCCCTTACATGGTAAAAACATCAAACTTTTGGAATCATATTTGACTTGCTTGTACCCATCCATCTTAACATGCTTATTGTTTATTTGGGGATACATCCGCTGGGATATGAGCATACATCTGCTTGTGTGCAACGGTGATCAAGCAACGGTGATCACGAGTCATTGATAGGCTAGGTTTTTTTACACAGATCAATTTGTGAAAGACTATTGAAATATATAAGAATTGAGTTGAGTTGACAGAAATTAAAAACTCAAAAGCGTTTAAATGAATAAATCTAAAGTGTTTATATGAATGTAGGATATTGTACTTATGAATATAAAGAGCATATCTTATTATAAGCAATGGTTGTAGGAAGAGGCGTTGAAAGAGTTTTTTCCCTAGATATGTTTGTGATAAAATATATTTTAAAATTATTAAATAATTATTATTTAGTTTATAAATTAAATAGTAGTAAAATATTAAAATAATATTTCTTATAATATATTTACGATTAATAAAAAAATAAAAAAATTAAATTGTATTATTTTAATTTTTAATTATTATTAATTTATTTATTGTTTTAATTATGGATCATCCTTACTATACTATTAAATTTATAAATAGTTATTAAAATTATGATGGTTAGTATGGTTAATTAATACCACATATCTAACATGACACAAATTACATTTTTAAATTAATTAATTTAAGTAAATTATTAAAAAAAACAAAATAATTCGGATAAATATTAATACATACATATTATGAAATATCCTAAATATTAAATATGCATATTACTATAAATATTTTGCATATTTCATAACAAATTAAATCTCTATCATCTAACTAATAATTAATAATAATAATTAAAATTTTAAAAATCATCTGTACATGTGAATACATCATAAAATTCCTTCACTTAAATAATTTGTTAAATCTTAATTAATTTGTTAAATCTTAATGGCTTCTCAAGCGACAGTATACTTGTCCCTTATCATACTATAGTTGAACATTACACTCGTTACCTTATATTTCAACAATGTAAACATTTTAATTATGCAAGTATCTAAACAGTTATGGCTAACCTTGTTGTAGGATATGGGGAACCACTATTAAGGCTTCATAAACACCATTATTTGTGATCTTATTTACTTAGAAGAAGCTTTTTCACAACGGTTTGACTGCGGGAGAAGAAAGGTGGTGTTGAATTTGAGAACAGCATTGGGCCCGGAACTGGATTGCGTGGTAACAACCGCATACCCACGAGCAAACCTGAACTTGCCCGTCCCTCCAACCACCGCATACTCTCACTGCGATTGATCGAACCTGTCGGTTCCCTGCAACTCCAAAGTGCTGCCGTTGTACTCCATATTATGAAAAATAACGGTGAAAGCCATGAAGAAATCAAGTCCAGTAATCAGATTTGTGTTCACGTACGTTCCTTGCGCTCGGCCCACAATATTGTCAGAGGCAGATTCGGAGCCAGGAATTTTGGTTATCATAACTATGGCGGTTCCAAACTTGCCCGGGCTTGAAGAAGAGCCATTTAATCCCGCAACTGTAAAGGAACTGACGTTGCTCCCTTTCAAATTGTCGTGCATGTAGAACGCCATGCTGGTCTCACTTTCACCCGCAGCAGGCTGCAGGGAAACGATGACAATGATGGCCATCACTGGAAACAAAAGACCGGATCCCATGGAACAAGAATGGAAGAAGTTACAAAAAGAAATATAAATGGAGGAGTTTGCGAGAATATTGCAGCGCTGATGAATAAATAGGTGCTACCAGCCATAAACGACATAGCTTCCAGATCCCAGACTCCCATTGTAAATTTGGGTTCCGAGGGCAACCCCAAAGTCAATGGCGAGATCCAACTGGTTTACATAATTTAATATTGATTGATGCTCTTCTATTTTTGCCATATTTTTCCCTAACCATGATAGCCAAACAAAATGCAATGCTCTGCATTCAGAGATACACACTAAACTGATATTCAGACCTAACGAGCCATTGTTCTAGAAGATGCAGATATAATATAAGATGTATGGGGCCGTTTTCGGCAGAATATTTTTATCCAGTGTGGCACCATTTGAGAACATCTCATGGTGGTTGGAAGCACGAAACCTAATTATGATTTTTCAAATGTAAATACTATCTCAGTTTCTCCAAAATACTCTAAAGATTATCCATAGAATATTTAATGAAATTTTCTTGCACACTTTCACCGAGATGGGCTACAAACGAAGTTGTAACCTCCTGCCATTAACACTGACAGTATCCGAATTAAACCTCCCAGTTGATTGAATTTGCACAAGATGACTTGCAGCAAATATTATGACTTCGAAGTCATTAATTTTGATAATGATCAACCAAATTTGTTAAATCAGAAACCAAAATATTTATATAACATATGTCCAACTAGTCTGGGGGCTAGATCATTTGGCGTGGGGAATCTGGCTTTTTCATGGAGGCTCCATATTTTCGGTATTCGGTCTGTTCTAAACAGTAGGATTTTGGGAGGTTGAGATGTACAAAGTCGTCTATGGTAACCGTATTATCAATGTAAAAATTTAAGTAATAATAAAATAAAAGTATTGTAAAAATTGGTTGTTTGGTAAATTAGTTAATTTAATGTTAATTTATTAGGTACCTAAAATTTGTTATTTGGGAATAGAGTTAATGATTTTTATTTTTCTACTAAGTTTGATGTTAAATGATATTAAGAGGAATTTAGATTTTCTAAAGAGACTGCGTAATGTAAGAGGAATTTAGATTTTCTAAAGAGATTACGTAATGTAAAGTAATACTTAGAGGATGATCCATAAACTATTTTAGATATTTTATTGGACAATTTTTTACTATAGATATGATAAACCTATATTAAAAATCCAAAATATATACTATACAAGTGTTATTTTCCCTAGACTTGAATTTATTAAGTTATTGTTTTTATGAGTGTAATATAGAAAATATAAAAAATAGTGAATACATGAAAATACAATCCAAGACACTCATAATCAAAACCGAGCAAGTAGTAGCAAAATTTTTGTGAGAAAATCTTCACCAAATTCAAGATGCCTCTAAATAAATTCACTTAAATTTTCATTGAATACTTATGGTAAGATACAAGATGGAACACAAGGTTAGTACACCATATCACCTGCCAATGGGAAAGTAGAGGGGAAAAACAAAATTCTTGAGACAATCATCACTAAGACTAATAAACTACACTTCAATAATTGGATAGCACACTCCTGGAAGCTCTATAGGTCTACAAGAAAACATGGATGACTACTACTAGCTACACCCCATATAAGCTGGGGTACAAAAAGAGACTATTATTTCCAATTGGAATAGAGATCTAGACATTTATAATAGTTATAAAACTTGAAATGGAATTATCTAAAGCTCGGGAATGGGACATCTAAATCAACGAATTGGATGAACCTTGTCACACTGCCTTGCACCAAATAACAATAATAAAACTTCAAATAGCTTAGTAGTGGGAGAATATCATCAAGGAGAAGAAATTTAAAGATGTAGACCATGCATTTTTATTTGACTCGAAGTTCAAGGATTTTAGAGGGAAGTTATGAGCTTCATGGCTCGAGCCTTATGAGGTTGATATTGTGTTTGATAATAGTTCCATCAAGCTTTGAACCATCAATGCAGAGAGAAATCTTTTGATGGAAAATGTACATAGCCCTCATCTGCATCATAAACCTTTGTCCAACAAACTTGGAAAATGGACATAGGCTTCATTTGCATCATAACCCTTTGTCCAAGAAACCCATTTTGACCAGGAACACCTATGTATGGCCTAACCTAGATATTTTTTACAAAGGAACCCCTTATAGATGATCATTCCATCATCATTGATTTGGATTGGATCATGATAGTATTTTTCATCCATATTTTACTTTGAGTATAAAAAGTGGAGGAATTATGTTAGAAGACTATTTTCACTCAGTGGAGGGACAAGTTTTAGAAAATTGGGGTCTGAAACCTTTCGGTAGTAGTTTTAGGTACTAAATATTATTTTTTTGGATAATATTTTTTGACTTCTCATGCACCCATTCACATTATTTTACACATAGATACCTTTCTAATGGCACAATAATTACCTCAATTGGAGTTTGTATGGAAAATTTAAGCCACCCAAAAGTCGACCTTCATGTTTTGACCACCATACACATAGATACATTTATAATGACACAATAATTACCTCAATTGGAGTCTGTATGCAAAAATTATGCCACCCAAAAGTTGAGCTTCTTGTTTGGACCACCATACACATAGATACATTTATAATGGCACAATAATTACCTCAATTGTATGCAAAAGTTATGCCACCCAAAAGTTGAGCTTCTTGTTTTGACCACCATACACATAGATACATTTATAATGGCACAATGATTACCTCAATTGGAGTCTGGATGCAAAGGTTATGCCACCCAAAAGTTTACCTTCTTGACCACCATAATTTGTAAGGATGTCACCTAAACCCCTATTATTCATGGAAATGGAGCTAGCCAAGTGGTCATGATGAAGAAAACTCTAGAAGGGTCCAAAGTGTAACTCGACTTAAAAGTTGAAGGAGTCAAAGTTACCACTATTAGGCTATCAGGTTGTATTATAATTGGGTCATTAAGAGGAAAAGGCACTATTAGGCTATCAAGTTGTATTATAATTGGATCATTAATAGGAAAATGGGCTTCATTCTATTTGAGTAAAGGGATTTCATTCTATTTGAGTAGAGGATTTGTATATTATAGTATTCTACAGCCTACTAGCCTCATTTTTTATACTTGCATCTATTTTCCATTCAAAGAAAAATAAGAGAGTGATGGAGTTGGCATTATTTTCTACCATAAAAAATAATGTTTTTTTCTACCATAAATAAAATATAAAATAATTAAAAAATTTATTTTTTTGGAATGTGTGAAATTATTTTACTACGTAATATGGAATTGACAAATGACATGTAAAATTATTAATTATATTTTGATATTACTTCTCATGATTATTTTCTGTTCACTTCCCATGCAATATGGAAAACCAAAAATATTTTAAATTCATCATGAATAAATTATCAAAATACATAACTTTATATAAAATAAAATAAAATAAAATTACTCCTTTAAGAGAGCATTAATTTATTTATTCTTAATTGGAATATATATAACGTTTATACTATTAATAACCAAAGAATTATATATAGAGACAAATTTGATAAATTTTCTAGTTTTTGAATATGAAGGGCATGTATTGACATTTCAATGTGGAAAATGTGAAACATTAATAAAATATTTCAATGTTAACTATCTATATATTATATAAAATAAGCGAAAATAGAAAATATGTCATAGTTAAAACATTTTATGAATCTGTTAAATCAGTATAGACCCATCTTGACTATAGATCTACTAAGAGTCAAGAGGAATGAGTCTCTAGTTGCAAACATTTATTCAACTTTTTCACTTAAAAATATTGCATCTTGAAATATTTGATACCTCTTGAGGCTTAACAAATCTTGAATTAATATGGATCTATCTTGATCTAACCATGCAATTCCTCATGTTGTACCAACTCATGTGTTGCTTAGGTACTTTCTTCTTAGGAATTGTATTTCACATGTTTCTCTTTTTATTAAAATTTTAAAATTTAATATATTTTAGTTAGAAATAACTTTAGTTACTTTTTTTCATTCTTTTTAATGTAATTTTTTAAATTCTAAATTTCATGCTTGAAATTAGATTAATAAGTTAGTTAGGTACTTTTTTCTTCATACTTGTATTTCATGTGTTTCTATTTTCATTAAACTTTTAGATTTAAACATATTGGTGTAATCTAACTTATATCTGAAATGACCTTATTCACAACTTTTTGATTAATTTTAACCAAAATACCGATGCTACCGGCCATAAACGACATAGCTTCATGGGCAATCCCAAATTCAATTGCCAGATCCAACTGGTTTACATAATTTAATATTGACGGATGCTCTTCTACTTTGCCATCATTTTCCCTAACCATGATAGCCAAACAAAATGCAATGCTCTGCCATTCAGAGATATACACTAAATTGATATTCAGACCTAACGAGCCATTGTTCTAGAAGATGCAGATATAATATAGGATGTATGGGGCCGTTTTCATCCGAACACTTTTATGATGTGTAGCACCATTTGAGAACATCTCATGGTGGTTGGAATTATGATTTTTCAAATGTAAATACTATCTTAGTTTTCTCCAAAATTTAAAGATTAAAAGAATTTTTCTTGCACACTTTTACTAAGATGGGCTACAAACGAAGTTGTAAACCCCGTGCCATTCTAGACTAAAACCTCCAACATATAACTGATTAACACTGGTAGTATTAAATAACTATTTTATATAAATCAATAATTTTGAAAGAGAATATTTTATATCTAATTATTTTACAACAGCTAGTTTTTAACTAATTATATATTATTTTAACAAATATTTCTATCACTAATTTTTGAATAAAAGAATTTAATTACAACGGCTAATTGTGGAAAATGATGCGTACATGCGAAAATGATGCGTACATGCTATTTATATCCACAGATCGATTGATTTCTCACCTTGTCTTGATGATGAACCACATTAGTTGGTTCCAAACTTCTAGCAAATCCTAACAATGTGATTAATCTGAAAGACTTATATCTAAAAATAAAGTATTAGTATAATAATAATAAAAATATTGTTTATGAGATATTGTATAGATGGTGATTAGGTACTCTATTAGAGACCAGTTTTTATGCGAATTATTGGTTCAATTCCCATCCCAATTGAGATGATTATTAGATTGATAAAGATGTAGGCCAAGCTACCAATTATATTATATATATATTATATATAGTATATATAGATAGATATATTCTTAATTTACTACCAACATAAAGTATAATTAATTTGTTATGTGGGAATCAAGTTAATGACCCTTTAAAAAAGATAATCAATTTGCCACTAAGTTTGACGCTAAATGATATTAAGAAGACTTTAGATTTTGTAAAGACACTAAGTAATGCAAAATGATACTAAGAGCATGATCCATAAACTATTTTGGATATTTCGCTAGACAATTCGTTACTACATATAAAAAAATTATACTGAAAATCCAAAATCTATACTATGAGTGTTAATTTCCCTAGACTTTGATTTATTAAGTTACTGTTTTTATGTATGAAATATAGAAATTACAGAAAATAGAGTATTATGTATAATAATAATAATAATAATATTGTTTATGGGGTATTGAATAGATGGTGATTAGGTACTCTATTAGGACACTCCTTGATGTGAAGTTATCGTTCAATTCCCTCCCCAATGGGGTGATATATTAGATATGATAAAGATGTAGCAAGCTTCAAAAAAAAATTTAATGAAAAAAATTATATATATATATATATATTATATATATATATAAATATATATATATCTTAATTTTTAACAACATAAAAGTATAATTTAATTTGTTATGTGTGAATCAAGTTAATGACCCTTTAAAAAACATAATCAATTTGCCACTGTGTTTGATGCTAAAAGATATTAAGAAGAAGCTAGATTTTGAAAAGACACTAAGTAATACAAAATAATACTAAGAGCATGATCCATAAACTATCTTGGATATTTCACTAGTCAGTTCGTAACCACAGATCTCATAAAAACTTTATATTCAAAATCCAAAATCTATATCATGAGTGTTATTTTCCCTGGACTTGGATTTATTAAGTTATTTTTTTATACATGTAATATAGAAAATACAAAAAATAGAGAAAACACGAAAACACAATCCAAGGTACTCACAATCAAAACCAAGCAAGTAGTAGCAAAATTGCTTGATGATAAAATCTTCACCAAATTCAAGATACGTTGGGAGATAACTACTGATGGAGGGACTAAATTCACTTCAATTTTCATTGAATATTTGATTGTAAGGTACAAGATCGAACACAGGGTTACTAAATCATATCACCTAGGCCAATGGGAAAGAAGAGGGAAAAAACAAAATTCTTGAGGTAATCATCACTAAGACTGTTAGATTACACCTCAATGATTGGGTTAGAAAGCTCCTTGAAATTCTATAGGTCTACAAGACAACATGGAGGACTACTACTAGCCACACCCCATATGAACTAGTATACAGAAAGAGAGTATTGTTTCCAATTGAAACAAAGATCTAGACACTTATAATAGTTGTAAAACTTGGAATGGAATTATCTAAAGTTCAAGAGCAGCTCTTCTAAATCAACAAATTAAATGAACCTCGCCAACCTGCGTTGCCCCAAATAGAATAATAAAACATTAAATAGCTCAGCAGTCGAATAATCTCATCAAGGAGAAGAATTTTAAAGATGCACACCGAGCATTACTATTTGACTCGAAGCTCTAGGATTTTAGAGGGAAGTTCTACACTTGATGGCTTGAGTCTTATGGGATTGATATTGTGTATGATAACGAGGCCGTCGAACTTCATACCATCGATAAAGAGAGAACTCCTTTGATGGAAAATGAACATAGGCCTCATTTGCATTATAAACCTTTGTCCAAGAAACCCTTTTTGAGCAGGATCACTTATGTATGGCCTAACCTAGAGATTGTCGATAAAAGAACCCCTTCTCGGTTATTCATTGCAACACCATTGATTTGGATTTGATCATTATATTATTTTTCATCCATTTGATGCTTTTAAACTAGAAAACATGGAAGAATTAGCTCACATAACCACTTTCACACGTGGTTCAAATTTTGGAAAATTGGGGTGTGAAAAATTTTGGTAGTAGTTTGAGGCATGAAATGAGCTTTTGGGATAAAAAAATTTATGATTAATCATGCACCCATTCAAATTATTTTACACATAGATTCCTTTCTGATGGCACAATAATCACCTCAATTAGAGTCTGTATGCAAAATGTATGCCACCCAAAAGTTGACCTTCCTACTTTTACCACTATAATTTATGAGGACGTCACGTCAACCCTCATTATTCATGGAAAAGGAGCTAGTCAAGTGACCATGATGAAGAAAAATCTAGAAGTGTAC
The DNA here is from genome assembly GCA_000404065.3 of Pinus taeda. NCBI lineage: Eukaryota > Viridiplantae > Streptophyta > Pinopsida > Pinales > Pinaceae > Pinus > Pinus taeda. The sequence continues at coordinate 88,982 of APFE030021928.1, forward strand.
TTATTGTAACTCTAGTTAAGAGTTGAAGGAGTCAAACTTGACCACTATTAGGTTGTCGAGTTGTATTATAATTGGGTCATTAAGAACAAAAGGGGTTCCATTCTATTTGAGTGCATTTTGTTCGATAGATGAGCAGAGTAACCGAGAGTTGATGGAGATAGGGAAAACAAATAGGATTTGTATATCGTACTAGTCCATGGGCCACAAGCCTCACTTCTTTATATTTGCATCCATTTTCCATTCAGAGAAAAAGAGCAGAATGGCATCGCCTTCCAATTAGGTTTTCTCTCAAAAGGATTTCCCAAATTATATCTTCTATTAATTTGTCGCTTGTGAGTTTTATTTAATTTTTTTCTATTTTCTACATAATAATAATTTTCATGTAATGCATTTGTCCTTTTATATTATAGGAGGGAGGATGGCGCGCTGTAGCCCTATCTGCATTTACCCTAGCCACATCCCCGACCACGGTTAGTTGCAGTCAATCTTCTGTAAGAGTTTTGCAGTACAGTCCATAACTTGTCGCTCCTTGCCTACACATCCTTTCCATATGTTGACGTTAATGGTTAATATGGAGGGAATGGAGCTTGATGTTGAGCAATCAACCAGCTAGAAAATCCAAGTCACAAGAATGAAAAGTTAGGCAGATAGTTCAAAGCTCATCCTGTCCATAACTTGTTGCATTGCATGCATGGTGGAATAAACACCTGGACTGACAACAAGAGAAGGGACCTGAATTAAAATCTTCACAGTCCTCTCAAATTCAGCACATGTAGGAGATGGAGTTAATCAAAGCAAATCACATAAGTGTTCATTAGATCCCTTATTGCTCGAAGCTCAACCAATTACTTGAAGAATTAGAAATGATGACCCTACCTTAGATTGAATTAATGTTGATAGATGGAGGATCCTCATGGAGGATCCTCCTCCTAAAAGGAGGAGGAAGCAATAAATACTTGACCACAATTTGATACAGACTTCAACTAGTTGTTAACCACAATATATAATGAAGTAAGTTAGGAGGAGAAAGCAATAAATACTGGACCACAACTTGATACAGACTTCAACCGATTGTTAACCATTTGTACCATTTGCAATATATAATGAAGTCAATATGAAATGAGGTCTATAAATATATATAAATTATTTAATTTATATAATTTATTTCAAATATAGATATTCTATCAATATAATAAATATGTATATTTTAATGTAAAAAGTTATAAATAAAGATCTCTCATAATGCTCTGGTCAAGAGCGCGCAGTCATTAGTCATTGGTTGATTGGTCTCGCCCCGCCTTCCTCTATTCTATGAGGCAAAGCATTTCTTTTTCAGGAAAAGAGTGATTTTTTCCTCGTTTTGAGGTGTGTCAACTTATTTGAGTTAAGAGAAAGAGATTCGTTTTTGTGTCTAAATTAATGGATTATTAAAAGTAATTTTATGACAACAAATCAATTCTAAACACTAAAATTTTAGAAGGGGAGTTGGTGATGGGACTTACTTTCATATTGTTTATATCTTCCTATACTACTAGCATATGGGTGACGCTTTCAAAGATTCTACTCTAGAGAGCGAGTTGGTGATGAGACTTTTCAGATTGCTTGTATCCTCCTACACTACTAGCCTATGGGTGACACCTCCAAACATTCTACACTAGAGGGGTAGTTGGTGATGAGACTTTCTTTCATATTGTTTGTATCCTCCTAGACTACTAGCTCATGGGTGACACTACTAGCGTATGGGTGAAACCTCCAAAGATTTGAACTTGAGCAAGACTATTGCAAATCAATTCCAAATACAAAAACTCAAAAAACCAAAATTGATGATAAAACTTGCTTTGATATTGCTTGTATCTTCATACACTACAAACTTGTAACAAATTCATCCTGTTATACCTTCTTAAAAAAATGACTTATAATTTAAGCCTAAATCTTAAAACTTTAAGAATAACACATTCGAAATCGATCGCGTAACTATACATTGAATTCATCTTAAATAACCTAAAATAAAAATGTGTTTTAATAATTTAAATGATATTTATTCTTAATATAAAAATGAGCTAAAATTGATTTATCAAGTAAATTCGTACACATTACAATATTTTTTCAAAGTTTGAAAAATATATATATATATTTAGAATATATTTACGCCGTAAGGCGTTTCCATCTGAAATCAACTTCCCTCATTGCTTACCTATCATTTTGTGCACCATACGATTAGATGTTAGACGATTAAACAAATTTCAAGCGTTAGATCAATGGCCAGAGGAAGGGAAGAGACAAGGGCGGAATGGAAAAGGCATATGGAAACAGGACAGACATATTATGTTATGGCATTTTGGAAAAAAAAGGCCGAATTATCGTTACATAGAGTCGAGGAACAGCCAAAGTTCGGGGATGGCGGATTAAGGCTTAATAAATTGATGAAATGAGTATTGTGCAGGCGGAGATGCACGGATCGTTTGATTTCGCGTTTGTAGATGCTGACAAAGGCAACTATCTGAATTGCCACATGCGGCTGATAGATCTGGTGAAGGTCGCAGGATTGATTGCGTATGACAATACTCTGTGGCAAAGGATTAGTTGGGGTTCCCCCAGAAGTCGCCATGAGCGAAGGCATGAGTTATGGCAGAGAGAGAGCATATGTTGGAACTAAACAGGGCCCTTGCTGCAGACCCTCGGATCGAGATTGCTCAGATCCCAATTGCCGATGGAGTGACGCTGTACCGATGGAGTGACCCTGTGCAGAGCATATGTTGGAACTAAACAGGGCCCTTGCTGCAGACCCTCGGATCGAGATTGCTTAGATCCCAATTGCTGATGGAGTGACACTGTGTAGGCCCCTTTCCTGAACATTTTTCAACGATCTTGCCTTGCATGTGAGAATCTGAAATTGCAAGCATATACAACTCTAAATACATCAATGTTTGAAATTGTTAAATTTGAATCTGCATGAATGTTCTTTCAGTGATCTGATTCCTGGTTCCTCTTTGATATCAATTTACAATTTGAATGGATGAAATATACTATCACAATGATATCGTAATGATTCTTTTTTCAATTGGAAAAACTATTTTTTTCATTAATAAAAAAAGAAAAGAAAAAAGAGTACATTCGCTGAGGATTTCCATACATTTTCCCTTTGATTTTCCTGTCTGTAACTGTAATTTGTCCGACCATATTCCGAGACAAATTTTCCATACATTTTCTCTGTACTCAGATTCTGTGTCTTTTCTGTCAGAGTGCTTCAGTATTTTATCTATTCTTAATTACAAAATACAAATCTGTTTTTGGTCTAAGAGTTCATGCTAAACAAAATCATAAGAAAGAACAACATGTGATCATCAAAAAATTCTGAATGAATTCGTTATATGGAATTGATATACCCAATATTCATAAGTCTGTCCTGCACATATGCCTCGAAATGATACTTGCATGTCTTTGTGTCAATACCCCTATTTAAGAGAAGATCAACTACCTGGTTTTGATCTCTGTATATGTGTGAACGAAATGCTCTGAAACTTGGTGTCCAAGTTTCTGATGCGGCTCATTCAGTTTGAAAAAATGTGTGGACTGAATTAAGTGTAATCTTTAACCCAATGTATGATGCTTTTGGCATCTCCAAAAACGAATATTTTTTCTAAACCTGGCCATTTTGCAAAGTTCAGTACAACCCAGAGCGCAATGATCTCATCAGCTCTACTATTTGTCCTCCAACCTCCATTCCACTAGAAATGGTAGTATCACCCCGACTCCAAAATTATAACAGCTCCACATCCACACATTCTCTATTGGCTATTTGCTAGCCCATCAAAGTATCCTCTAGGATATTTCCCCTTAATGTCATTATATGTAATCTTTCTTTTCTTTTGTGCTATCTTCTTGGGGTCAATCTCAGAATAATATGAGATGATCCTCCCCGACTTCCTTTCTCATGATGCCTGCAAGGTATTCTACTGCCGTGCACTTTCAGTTTATGGAATGTTGAACGGTAGAATTGGGTAGTAGTCTAATTTTTCCCGATTATTGTATTGTAGGAACTGGAATTTATACACAAGAGTTGTACCACGGTGGGCTACAAACCCCATGTTTTCTCCACCACTCTCGCACATTTGATTGCCACCAACTCTACGCATCTGATCTTGCCTTTCATTCCTATCATAGGTGGGCATCCCAAATTTGAATCCCTTTAAAGGTTTATATTCAATTCCAAACATCTTGCAATATGATTGTGTTGTTCTGATATATGGGAAGAGAAAAATGCCTGCCAATTGAAATTTGTAATCGAGTTGTGTGAGATTATCAGAAAGGCTAAAGGAGGCCATAGAAGATTTCTTTGGTTTCCAGTACGAGCTCTCTGTAGAATTTACCGGTCTGATAAGGTAAATAACCCTATATCACAATAATCCTCATTGGATTGGTGCAAACTTTAAACCTAGTAGCTTAAACCAGATTAGGTGGCTTCACAGTGGTCTCTTCCACTAATATAATGTTAAATTCGCTGCCAGAGGTGGTATTCATCTCCTCCTCCTATGTGTATTGTGTTATGTGGCTACAATGGTGTGCCTCTTGAAACTGTTTCTATAAAGCTCTTCTTCCCTCATCACATAACTGCAGACCAGACTTCATCTGGTTGCGATTCTACAAGTTACTTCCTTCATTTAACGACTTTGCTAATTTAAGTGCTCACGGATGTGTTTGTACCTGAATTTAACTTACAACTCTTCTTTTTCAATGTTAAAGATGATTTGATAGACTATTTTTCCCACATAACTAATTTTGCAAATGCAGGTTTAGTAGTGAAAGCATTGAGTAAGAGAGTTTATTTTTGGGTTTGCATATTTTTGAAGTTGCAGCCAGAGAACTTACCAGACTCTTTGAAATCTTGTATATTTGGTTATAAAGTCTTTCCATTTTAATATTGATTACTACTAATATAAGAGAACAATACTTTTAGGCAAAGTAATCTCCATATGAAGTTTTTATTAAATTGTTGGATAAAGGGAATTTTTTTGGGTTTGCAACAACATAATTTACCACACACTTGGAAATCCTTTATATTTGATATTAGAGCATTTCCATGTTATTTCTTTGAATCTGTAATTGGCACTAATAAGGACTGGCAGCTTTACGACAGTAGTCAAAGTAAAATAATTATATATGTGGTGATTAATGTGTATTGGGATTTTAGTGGAAGAGTGGAAGGCCTGGCAGTGCAAGCTGTAGACACCAATGGTGCTGGAGATGCGTTTGTGAGTGGGATTCTTAGTCAATTGGCTAAGGACCTCACTTTATTGCAGGTTCGGTTCAATCATAAATAGTAGTAAATACAACATATGCAACATTATTTGGAATCATGATCACGAGCATTTTGAAATGAGTCTTATTCAATAAATTTGAATTCCTAATGAAATGACTAACAAATGTCTTGTTTTGTGTAGAAAGAAGAGGACCTGAGAGAGGAATTGAAGTTTGCAAATGCCTGTGGTGCAATTACAGTTACTGATAGGGGGGCAATCCCTGCTCTTCCCACACGAAAAGCAGTGCTAGCAGCTCTGACAAAAGTTCTTGCCTAAGCATTTTATTTACATTTCTTTTTTGCATAGTTGGTAGCCTATAATGCAGATAATTCTTTTAATTAAGGCAGCTTAATGGGAAAATGTCTGCCAGACCATTAGACCTTCAATTCTCACATGAGAGGAGCCAGTAAATTGCAACCAGAACCCTTTTCCTCATTTTCACAAACTGTTTCAAGATTAGAATACCTTAAATACCACAAATAATGTTATTTCAAGTATAAATTACAAGCCCGAGTTGGCAACAGCCTAAGAAGTTAGAAGATTTAATGAAGGTTTAAACTTTAAGGTGAACTGATATTTTGCATAAAATTATCATTGCACGAGTTTTTGGGCTGAGATCCTACCAATAATGCAATAAACATTTGTACCAGATTTTGGGGACGCATATTGGTATAGTGGAAAGGTTGGGACTTGGCTCCCAAGTAGAGTTAAGTGACATATGATTGTGGTTGAGTAAAGAAGTGCATCAAGTGTTCTGGTTATGTAGACCATTTGTCTGTTAAATCGAATGCAAAATGAAGATGAAGAACAACATTGTGAATATATTGAAGCCTAAAATGACCATGATGATGACTATGGGTGAGTAAGGAAGCACATCAAGTGTTTTGGTTTTGTAGACTGTTTTTCTGTTAAATCGAAATCAAAATGAAGATGAAGAACAACATTGTGAATATTTTGAAGCCTAAAATGACCATGATGTGGATCCGGGGGAATTTTGTCCCATCCATATAATCAAGACAGAATCTTTTTCCCCATTTTCACAAACTTTTTCCATATTAGAATACGTTAAATACCACCAATAATGTTATTTCAAGGATAAATTACAAGCCTCCATTGGCAACAACCTAAGACATTAGAAGATTCAATGAAGGTTTAAGGTGAACTAATATTTTGCATAAAATTACCATTACAGGAGTCTTTGGGCTGAGATCCTAACAATAATGCAATAAACTTTTGCACCAGATTTGGGGGACGCATATTGGGATAATGGCAAGGCTGGGACTTGGCTCCAAAGTAGAGTTAAGTTGACAAATGGCATAACCCTCTCAAATTGCAGAACTCAAGGTAAAATGAATTCAAGAAATGACATGTGTTCATTGAAGTCAAATTTTATGCAGTTTTAGAAATTATGCTCTGTCAATTTTTTTATAATTACGTCGTAAGGCGTTCCCTCTGGGATGAACTTGCGGGTGGTCTTTGCTGTCACGTTATGCTCCGTCTGATTTGATTTGATGTTAAACGATTCGCATAATTGCTACCGTTGGATCAAATATCTGGTTTTCATAACCAACTTTTCAAACTACCAGCGCTTGCCATACTCAAGTAACCATTGCTTCTCTCTCATCTTCGGCAACTGCAGAAATTCACCGCGGCGGATCAAAATCACTTCGGTAGGTCTTCTGAACAGGCATAGTGGACGTTTATTTTGCGTACCATGTCAAACTAATTTCGCTGTGTAGAAGTGAAAGAATTCTGTAAAGGAGAAAGAACTCTGTGAGGGAAAGAAGCTGCAGACGACGGATCGAAATCACTTCAATGGGTTTTCTCCATAGGCGTAGTCGACGTCTATTTTGCGTACAGATGTCAAACTAATTTTCGTTGTGTAAAAGTGAAAGGAATCTGTAAAAGAGTGCAAGGGTGAAAGAACTCTGTGAGTGAAAGGACGGTGTTATCAATGGGTTTTCTCCATAGGCATAGTCTACGTCTATTTTGCCTACCGATGTCAAATTAATTTTCATTCTGTAAAAGTGAAAGGAATCTGTAAAAGAGTGTTGAAAGAGTGCAAGGGTGAAAGAAATCTGTGAGTGAAAGGACGGTGTGGTGTTATGTTCCGGGCAGATTCTCTTGAATCTAATTACATTTATTCCAAATTGAAGATCTGGGTTGAGTCATATGGTGATCGTTTTAAACCCTACGTATTCTTAGAAGAAAGAGCAGCCACTCGGTTTAAAATGGTTAGTATAGTATCATTTATCATTTTGATATACAGGTAAATATCAAGTCTTGATTACAATTATTCACAACAGTTCAGAGAATCTCCTAAACACTGTTTACTGGAGATTCTGGATGAGAGTAATGCTTATTTTTATATTCGTGATAGCTTGTCACCTTACCATTTAATCTCCAGTGCTTAGATTAAAGATTTATAGTTTAAAGATTTATAGTTTAGGGAATTTCGTTGGAGACACATTGGGGTTGTGTTGCAGCACAAAGTTTCATCTTGTCAGTCCATATAATATTTGGTTGTACAATATTGTTTGAGACTTGGGTATTAGTGAATATTTCTACACTAATTCACGTATTAGCAAGGAGTTCTAGGTTTTTCATTCCTTTACGATGTTTTCCATATTTATTGTAAGTAAATTTTATTACTTTATGAATGTTATCGCTTGAGTAAACAAAATATTTGAAATATAAAAAGAACCTAATTATGTGTTGTAACAATTGGCCAATATGAAAATTATTCTAGATTACTCGTCATCGTTCCTCTTTGTTGGAGTACCTGTTAAAAACGAAGTGATATATTTGTTAAAGGCTAAGTGATATATTTGTTAAAATGCATAGAAATAATTCTTATGTTCCGTCACTGTCCTTTTTGGCTTTAGAATTTAATTAGTGATGGTTGGTGATTGGACTTTAGCTTTATACTTAGTTATATCTCGTTATAGTGTAATTATTAGTTGTTGTTTGTGTTTAATGAAGTTTTTAGATTGTACTTGAATATATGTTTCTCTTCGCATAACTTTCTTCATTTTCATTGTTAGATTTTTTCCCACAATATGAATAATTTATCTTCATTAGCATTTATTTTATTGTTTTACAGTTGGGAAGGCTGTGCTCCTCGCTTTTTTGAATTCCTAGTGAGGCATGATTTTCCAAAGCTGAGGGTGAAGGTCGTAATTGTTTTATCTGTACTCGACAGAAAGCAAGAGTTTACTTGATTGATTATTTCATGAGAAGGTTAGGGGATTCTGTTTTCTTTCTCCTATGGGAAATAGTGTTTCAGTGGTTTGAAAGTGGGGTTGTGGCTTTTTTCTTGCTTGATTATAGTTTGAAGTAGTCACAAAACATTGTGCAACCAACCCCTGTAGTAATAAAGTAGGATAGAAAGCAGTTAGAAAGTGCAGAAACACAATCTTGGACTAAATTTATTGGAAAAATGCTCTACGAGAAGTTACTTACCACGGGAGACCTTGCACAAGCAAAATTCAATTTTGGAACAAATCAACCAACATTTCCTTTTGGTGGATTCACCTTTGGTTGAATAGGTATAATTATGTTTCTTTGCTATAACATTGGTTCAATGGTTGGTTTTCTTTTCAATATTAATTTGTTTTAACATAATTACGACTACCAAATTTCAGGAATTTAAGTTATTGCAACCTGTGAAAACTAATTATTGTGGTTTTAGAGTGATTATGAAGATTTCTAGAGCTTTCTTGTCTGCCAGATTATTATTCGGATTACTGAATTTGTTGGATTTATTTTTATAATCCTCTGATTTGTCATGCATTTTGCACTATTTGTATCAATTTCAAATCATATAAACTAACTAATTGTGTAAATATTTCATATCATCTTTATTTATTTTTAGGGTTTTTATTGCATTTATATCATCATTGTTATATATTAATGCGGATCTCTATTTGAGTGGTAAAGAGATTTGTGTCAATTCTCATATCCCATGCAAGGAGTATTTGATTAATATATTATAATTTCAATTCCTAACTCCGTGTACTTCATTGTAGTTATGGTGATGGGAGAAATACATTAATCCATATTGTTGTTTGTTTTTGGAGAAATATTTTATATATGGTATTTAGTTTACATGTATTTACATTTATTGTGATTTTAAATTCAGTAGAGATGTTAAATGATATAGATATACAAGTTTAAATAGGTTTAATGTAATAATTGAAAAAAAATGAAATTTAAACCATTTATTATTTATACCAATTTATAGAGTAATATTATATTTAATATTAATTTATAGATTAATACTATATTTAATTTTAATTTATAGATTAATATTATATTTAATAATAATTTATAGATTAATGTTGTAGTTATAATTAAAAGGGTATTAATATTAAGTATATTTATAAGTGTAGTTTTAAGGATCTCAATTAAATTTATAATGAAATTATGAATAATTTGTTAAAGGAAGTTAATTTTACCATATATTATTGTAGTAAAAAAGGTATTTCATTCTACTTATGGTGATGGGAGAAATATATTAAGCCATTTTGTTGTTTATTTTTGGAGAAATATTTTATAGATGGTATTTAGTTTAAATGTATTTACGTTAATTGTGATTTTAAATTCAATAGAGATGTTAAATCATATAGATATACCCGTCTAAATAGGTTTAACATAATAATTGAAAAAAAAAAATGAAATTTAAACCATTTACTAGTTATACTAATTTATAGAGTAATATTATATTTAATATTAATTTATAGATCAATATTATATTTAATAATAATTTCTAGATTAATGTTGTAGTTATAATTAAAAGGGTATTAATATTAAATATATTTATAAGTGTAGTTTTAAGAATCTCAATTAAATTTACAGTGAAATTATGAATAATTTATTAAAGAAATTTTATATTATTTTTAATTTTAATAAATTTGAATAGAATGATGGTGTATGGGAATATGTTATCACTTACCATTATGTTAAAATTAATAAGAAAACACTTAGATTCAGAAAGGGAATATATAAATGAGTTTTAAAATAAACTTATATTTATGTTTCTAAATTTAAACGAGAAATAAAAAACTATTGTTAATTTTACCATATATTATTGTAGTAAAAAATATTTATTTTTAAAAGTACTTATTAATTTTAAGAATATATGTTGATAGAAAAATTTAGGTTTTGAGTTAGAATTTGAGTTAGAATTAAAAGCCAGAAATATTGTTAAATTTGCCATATATCAATAATAATAATATTGAAGATTTACTTCTGAAACTGAGTTTAATCTCAAAATAGAGAAATGATTATCTTTTATTAGTTGATAATGCACAAATGATATTAAACTCTATTCATAATTTATTGCATCGCCAAGTATTTTATAGGTCATTAGGAGAAGATGTCAATAACATTAAGAAATAACAAAAAACTATATAAATGCATATGCATATAACTATATGACAAAAAAAAAAAATTAAGAAAAAAATAAATATTGTTATAATTTTATTTTCCACACTATATCACACCATATATTAACCTTCTCCTCTTTTTCTATGTTAAGTGAATAGCTATAAGCTCATAGCTCCCAAAAAGAAAGCATATTATATACCTTTAAGAGATGTTGTATGCCACATTACAATATAGTGGGCTACTAATTGAGAGACAAGGAGGACATGTTGTATACCATACCTTGAAAACATGTTGTATGCTACATTACAATATGATGGGCTACTAATTGAACACATTGTATACCTTGAAGACATGTTGTATGCCACATTACAATATGATGGACTACTAATGTCCTGTGTAGAATTAGCGACGATGTAGAAGACAAGATTTGACTATATTCGCCTTCACCACAATTTCTTTCGAGAAATTTTCTTGTAGATCTCTAAGGATGGATCCTAAAATGTTTCATATGAAAATGCTTTCACTATCTCCATTGCCTTATTTTGAATATTTCATATGAAAATGCTTTCACGGTTTGCCTTCCTCCTTTTGAAATTTTTTCGACCTTCCAATCTGGAGCAACTTGTTCTCTCGGTATCAAATTCAAAAAAACATATATGCCTTCTTTTTTTTTAATTGAAAAAACATTTAATATAGAGGGATGTGCAAAATAATAAGTTGAAATGGATAAATAATAACCTCTCAATTTTTTCTAAATTTGTCCTTTTTAGGTTTCTTTTATATACTAAACATAGCCCACGATTATACCAAGAATATAAAGAAATAGTTCACAAGGTGGCTTTCATTCATGAGAAAGAAAACTTCTATGAATTCATTCACTTAGCTTTCTTGCATTGACAACGCACGGTACATATCAGATCCAGCTATCCAAACAAATCATTTCAACATGGGATAAGTTGCTTCTAAATGCGGGTTTTTTACCTACAAACAACCTTTTTCATAAGTTGCTTCTTAATGCATGTTTTTTACTTGCAAACAACCTTTTTCATCTTCGTTTTAGTCCTTTATTTCTTTAATGGAAATGAAAGGAATTTTTGGGGCATTTGACACTAAAACACTTCCACCTTTACGTGAAGGTCAAAAAGGAAATTTCTTTCGCTTACCGTCAAGTTCAACTGAACATACAAACAAAATTTCCTTCCCTTTACTTTCACAACTTACATTGATGGTAGGATTACACAATAAAAGAGATAATTGACTTGAACTTTGTTCTTACTTTGTCCCATGGTTGTAATTTGACGGTAGATTGTGCATCGTGCGATAATTTAGCCGTCAAAGAAGACTAACACTCTAGCCTACCCCTCATCAAACAACTTTGAAAGATGTAAAACGTTTAAGTGTCCTTCAATCAACCATGCCTATGATAATTATGGACCCCGTATCGCACAAATAATTTCCAAGGGGTGGACATGGACCTTTAACGCACTCAAAACAAATGTTGTAAATGACTGATTGACTTAAGCAAGCCCCATGTAACAAAGGTTCTATTGGAACTTGAAAGAGCATCTTCGAACATTAAGAGGCAACTTATTTTGGAAAGGTTATACAATTTGTCAATTTCGTATAATGTATGTGATTTGTATTTATCTTCTAGCTTGAATGACAATTTATTTACTAATTTCTATCTTCAATTTTTTTTTATATATCATGAATTTTCTCAAATTTATAACTTACGGTGTTTCCTTTGCAGCATTTGGTGCAATTGCTAGTTATTTTACATTTAAATAAGTCCAAATATTAATATTGCGGAGCCGTTGTAGATTGATTCAGCTCTCATAATCTCTAGCGAGCGCAAGAGACGGGGCATTGGATAAAGGAGGTGGCGAAATCAAAGTCATAGTGCCATATTTAGTTTACAATTAAATAAATCCAAATATTAATAATTACTAATCGAGAAGCACGAAGAAGTCGGAACAATAATAATTACTTTTCATTTTGATAAATTCAAATAGGTTTACCTGAATCATGTTCGCCTAGGGGCTTTTCCTATTTCACACATTATAGGAATTTTTTAATGCCGACTGATATGGGGATGGTATAAGGCGACACAACAGGCATTCAGTGATAAGAGAGAAAAAAAATAGCAGCTTGTTGTATCGCTTTATACAGGCCCATGTCAGGCTGCATTAAAATTCCTATAGAGTGTCAAAGCCTTCGCCTTTCACATGGTTCAAACTTCGATTCAAATTTTCAAACTTTGACGTACTCACGCAACTTGACTTGAAGGTCGTTGACATTAAGGTGGGGAAGAGATTGAAAGCCATTCAAGTTGAACCCCTGGAAACGTTCTGATTCACGTCGTTTTAATACCGACGTCTATACCTACTAAACAGATGCAAGGCAGCTTGACTTTAGTAGTATGCGAGTTGCACAAGCAAATAATTTGTCTTTCCAGCAAGTGTTAACAAACGACCCCATCATGTTAGAATTTCACAGTATCACGCGATGACTTACGAACTAACGAGAAATTGCTCCCCAGCGGTTGAGTACGAATGACTCTCAACGTCACCATCTAAACGACGCGTTGAAAAGGAATGGCTTTCGACGTCAACATCGAAAGTTGAAACGACATCACACTGAATCTGACTAAACTTACTAGGGAACTTTCAGGAAATGTGTCGCTGCCAAAAACTTATAAAGGGAAAAATGCAGTGTAGCCAGAAAATTAATGATTGTTTATTTTTTTTTTAATTCATATTTGTGAATAGCAGTAATGATTGTTTCGCTATTGATTGATGTGAATGGACAACAAAATTCAATGATGATAACCCTTCAATAAATAGATTTGTGAATGGTGCGTGGGCCAGTTGCATTGAAAAGAGATATAACGAAGTCATTACAGTAAGCTGAGAATGCAATTTGTCAAGGACTCGTTTGGCCGTTCGGTTGAATAGAAATACCAGAGCCATTGCTAGATGCGTAGTGCTATTTTGGAAGCCCTATATTCATTTTATTTTGTGTTATACAATACCATATCTTTCTTCCCATATGACTGTACTCTGCACATAATCTTATCGTTGTTCTCTGAACTCCAATGGCAGACCATGTAACAGCCGCCGCAAATCAGGATGACTTCGCTTCGTCATGCACGGTGTCCGCTCCTTATGACATATTCATTAACCTTTGTGATTACAATTATTGTAGCAGAGATGTCAACACTTTTGCAACCGAACTTTGCAGTCGCCTTGAATCCCGCGAACTGCGGGTATTTCTGGACAAGCCAGACTTGCGAGATATGCTGTTTGACGACAAGATTCCGCCTAAAATAGAAGATGTTATTGTATCGGCCTCTGTTCACATAGCCATTTTTCCTCCAAATTTTGCGCAATCGAAATGGTGCTTGGATGAGCTAGTTCTCATGATTAAGTCGAGTATACAGTCGAGGACTACCATTATTCCTATCTTTTACTACGTCAAGCCTAGTGAACTTCGGTGGACCGGCGAAGACAATGATGGAGCCTACGGTAAAGCCCTGTTCAACTATGAGAAGAAAAAACTCTATGATCCACATACCATTAAAGAGTGGAGAGACGCTCTATCCCATGTTACAGGAATAAGCGGTTTCGTCTTGGAAGATGATCAAAGGTGAGAATCTCCCGCTATCCGTATCCATTTCAGTTTTCAATTTGTGTGAAAGAAACATATATAAGATAAGTTGTTAGGTGTTTATGATTGTCTATTTTACTCTATGAATGAATCGATATGCAGAAGCGAAGAAGATCTCTTGAATGATGTGGTAGAAAGTGTGTTCAAAGACTTCCCTTACGGTCCCCGTTATGATGTATTTATAAATCATCGGGGGCCGGATGTCAAAGAGACCTTCGCCACGGATCTCTACAATCGTCTTCGTTCTTGTGGATTTAGAGTTTTTCTGGACAAACCAGAATTCATGCCTGGACTCCCAATTACTCCTCAAATAGAGGTCGCCATTCAATATGCGCATGTCAATATTGCTATTTTTTCTCCGAATTATGCGCAATCTCGTTGGTGCCTGGACGAGCTCGACCTTATGGTGAAGTCGAGGAACACCATTCTTCCAGTTTTTTATAAGGTTAAGTGCTCTGGACTGGGATGCCCTGAAGATGGAGTGTACGCCGAAGCCCTGCACAATCACACAAACAAACGGCGATGCGACTCAAAGACTCTTGAGGATTGGAGAAACGCTGTTTACGAGGTCGCAAAACTACCTGGTTACCAGCTGGATGGGTGAGTATCTTCCCTATTCTTAGTCTTAGTTTTCAATTTGTTGGTGCGAACCATATTGGTGTTAGTTTTCAATATTTGGGCGCATCACACTAGTTATTTAATTTCTCACACTTACTTTATTCTTACTATTAATATTCAGGAACGAAGACGAGCTCTTGGATAAAATCGTGCGAAGCGTGAAAGAAGATTTTGCAAAACGATCGGAAGTGGTACGAAGCTCCGAAGTGCAAAGCGTGCTGAAATCTGTTTTGAAAGAAGATGTTCCCAAACAATCAAAAAGTGTTTCAACCAGAACAAAATTTGAACAATTTTTAAAGGAGCAATTAAGATTAAGAGCAGCAACTAATAGTTCATATAAGATCAAGCGAGCGGAACAATTTTTAAATGAGCAATTAAGATTAAGAGAAGCAACTAATAGTTCATATAAGATCAAGCGAGCGCCACAAATTAAAAGAGCTGCAACTAATAGTTCATAGGAGAGGAATTAATGTTGTTTGTCTTGGGATCGGTGGACTTATCCTTTTATGTCTCAGTCTTTTTAACTATTTAAGATGCTCTCTTACCCTTTTTTGTATTTGTTTTACTTATTTGAAATGTATTATTAATATCAAAATAAAATAGTGAAATGTGCTCTTCGCCTTTCGTTTTACTGATTTGAAATGTATTATTAATATCAAAATAAAATAGTTCATCGGATAGGAATTAGTGTTGTTGGTCTTGCCATAGGTGGACTTATTATCCACTGATCCTTTTTATATGTGAATCCTTTTAATTATTTAAAATGTGCTCTTGGCCTTTATTTTTTAAATGTGTTTTAGTGATTTGAAATGTATTATTAATATCAAAATAAAATAATAAATTTCCAAAAAAAATATTTTTTTCTATATTCAAAAGAAGAAACAGACTTTCATCTATTAAAAATTGCTTAATTGTAATCATTCTTACTTTCTATTTCCATGTTAACTTAAACTCTATGAAATTTTCAATTCTAACACCTTCTAAATACCTTTTTAGCTAGGCATTTAGCAAACTCTCTAAACCCTTTCAATAACTAACCCAACAATATAAGACATTTAAATGCCTACAGTTATTATGTTAGTCCCTTGCTACCAACCCTCTGCTCTATTTACTTCAACTGCCTCACCCAACTTATTATATTTACCAACGGCTACGCCCCTTACCCAACTGCTCTTCGCCCTCTCTCTCCCTCCCCTTGCCTTATAAATCCTTAGTTGCTAGGTACTTTTACTTTTGCTATGTATATATAAAATTTTATTTATATACTTTTTAATTAAATTGGTATATATTTATTAATTATTAATTATTATTATTTAAATTTATAAATTATTATCATATTAAAAATGATTTTAATATCGTATATCATAAACTTATTATTTTATAAAAAAATTTATTTTTATTACTTTTTAATTAATTGGTTCAGGTTCAGGTCGTTTTCGAGTCATTTGTACTTAACGGTTCGAAAGTCACGTGTCTTTGAATTTAAATTTTGGTTTTGACTTTAGGTGTACCAATTGGGGATTTCTATTTCTACGACCATAGCAATATTAATGCGATCTGACATGGGCCGATATAACACGATACAACACGGCGCTATTTTTTTTCTCTCTGATCACCTAGCGGCGTGTTGTATCGTCTTATATCGGCAAAGGCTAACAAGCCTGCCATAGGGCATTAAATGCCCTGATACATGCATGCCTTATAACAAAATAACACACAATCTTTATTTTTAATTTATGTAGCCACCAAGGTTGTGTGTTATTTTGTTATAGGGCATGCATGTACGAGGGCATTTAATGCCCTATGGCAAGCTGGTTAGCCGTTGCCGTCTTATATCGGCCCCATGTCAGACTGCATTATAGGAATCCCCGTACCAACTCCTAATTGCAGATGTAGATATTCAATTGACATCGACCAATGTCAACTAGCGGTTGGATACCTCATATCTGCAATCGCACAGTGACGTAGAGATCTGCGAGCCATTCGTACACTAACAGTTAAAAACCAAACTGACTTACGTCGTCTACAATCATTCCCACTCAACAGCGGGTAAGCTACTAGACCTTTTTTTCCACAAGAAAAAAACGCACCGTCTATTAATGAAAACAGGCTGGTTATAGAGCATAGTTTAGAAACCTCCATTTAAAGACCATAGGACGTTGGATCCCAAAATACATCAAGAGAAACTACAATTAATAACAAAAGATGCCCAAAGCAATTAATAACAGAAGATGCCCAAAGCATTAAAAAAATTAAATAAATCCCAAAATACATCAAGATAAATTATAATCAAAGGGCAGGGTGAAATTTATAATCAAAGGGCAGGGTGAAATTTCACTGTCAACTAGCTTATCATAAAATATTTCTACTTCTATCAATATTAAAATAGATATATAGTTTTAGAAAAAGTGTTTTAGATTTGAAATTTTAATTTTAACACGTACAAAAAAAATAAAATTACACTGCCTCATTCCATTTCAAATATAAATAAACATATTATAATTATTTTTCAATTTCTCCATTTAATCCTTTTATTTTATATTTTTTTCATGTTTAATTTTTCTAATATATATATATATATAATATTTATATATATAAGTAATATATCATATTAAAAAATGAAATCATCTAAAAATATATTTCAATTTTTATTTAATATTATTAAGTAAATTTTAATTTTCAAGATTTTTAAAAGATTAAATTTATTTATATAATAAAAATACATTTTAAAATATTAAATATCACAAATTTGCTTAAAATTTTAATCGAATAAATCTAAAATTCAGAAAAGTTAAAAAACATCTTTAAATTTATCAATAAAACAGAACAAATCAATACTTAATTTTTGTGTATACATTCTTATTTTGTACATAGGACAAAGCATTATTGAATGTCTATCTCCATTCTAGATCCATTAGGGATGAATGTATGTGGAATGGATAATTAAATATTAAATTTATGTGGATTGGATAATTTTGGCCATCTAAATTAACTAGCCTCATAATTTTGGTTTTGACATTATCAATATCATACATAAAAGTTATTCGAAAATATTTATTTTACAGTATTCAATAATTACTGGTTCCCACAACTATTGGAGGGCAATTTCAAACCATGCCTTCTTTATAAATTAAGTTGAATAATTGTATTTAAAAACAAATAATTTTGGAAATCCTCTTTGAGTGAAAAGACATTTGATTAAGTGATTATCAAATTTCAATATGAAATATAATTAATTCAATCATAGTTACTATTAATAAAATAAATATTAATTTATAATAATAATTAAATTATTTATTAAATTTATATGAGTAAAATATTATAAATATTAATCGATAATAAAAATCAAAATATTTATTTTATAAAAATATCTTTTATTTACATATTAAAATAAATTTTAATTTGAATATGACAAAAAAAACTAAATTAAACAAAAAAAATTCCATAAAGGGTTAGAACATTAAAACTTATATTCTCATGTCATGTTATAATAATTTGAATGACATGTATTTTTATTAAAAGATTTTCTTATCAAACTAATTAGGAAATATTAGAAATTGACAACTCAACTCTCAGCAGAATAAATTGCTACACATGTTTGTATTATTTTTAAAATGTTTATATTGTTTTTAAAATATTTGTTTGTATTATTTTTAAAATGTTTATATTGTTTTTAAAAATATTTGTAAAAAAAATATAATATTTGAAATATATTTTAGTTTATATATAAATAAAAATGCTTAAATCTAACCCAATCCAGAAGCAAGAAGAATGTCGAATTAGTAAGAAGAATGTCGGATTAGTAAGAAGAATGTCCAGTTCAAATAATTTTTCATTCTCATAAAATTCAATATGTTTACCGAACACTTGTAAAGTTGCACCTGGTTTAAACTTTACAACGGTTTCCAACATTCCATTCGACTTTTCTATTTTTAACGGCTGGAAGCAACTCATCTTGACTTATGCTTACTGATATTAGATGGGGAAGACTGGATCACATCTTTTCAATTTCAATACTGACGTGGAGAGCCATGCAGAGCCATACATGTTAGGTTCACCTCGTTTCATGAATGTGTAGAGATATCTTTTTCTTTTTTATGTCGGCCCTAGGCATTCCAGTATATATATAATCATATAATAATTAAAAAAAAAGACAGATCAACACTATAAATCTAGTACTATTACTTAAATTTTAAGGAAGCATAAGGTAACATAGTTATATCAAATTAACACATTCAGATTTTGTAATCAAAATAGCAATTCTGAAATGCATGAAAAAAATATTTAAAGTATCTCAAGATTTCCCTTTTTCATTACCTTTTCATCAATTATAAATCTCAAATATCATTATTTAGAGAGTCCATTTGCCACCAATTTACGCTCTTTGTAGACATGCGTAAGGGAGCTACTATAAGAAAGAAGCCAGTGAGAGGCTTAATGCGATTTATCCATCCAACTAGAGAGGGCACCAAGAAGTAGGATATCCCATACACAACTTCAATTGGATCTAGAGTCTTCATACACAGTAAATTTTAGTAGCTAAAGATATTTTGCAAAAACTAACAACCTCCAAAGTGCCAGTAATTTCACCTTTGAATTCAAAACTACACCACCATACTAGTAAAGGAGAAAGTGAATAGAGTGTTAATTCTTAGCCATGGCTTGCATCCATACATATCATCACGTGTCGTGCCATCAAAAAATCATGCAGGAAAGACCACTTGAAGTGGGGGATAAAATGTCCTGGAAGTATTATCATCCTGAATTGGAATCCTCCCCTTCGACAATGAAACCATGATTTTTGTACAAATTCTAGGCACATTGGGAGGTTTATCTTCAAAGGTAGCCAGATTTCTTGCATGCCAAATCTCCCATACCATGTATGGATGAAGTGTTTTACATCTCCCTCTTCTACTAAACTACCACTTGAAACAAGACTCCAATGAATCGAAGGAATCTGCCTGCGAAATTTGGACATGCTTAAATAGACTCCCCCATACTTCCACCAAGAAGGGACAATGGATAAACAATTGTGCCACACTTTCCTGATCCAAATAACAGAAAACATGCCTCCCAGGACCAAGAAATCCCCATTTGCAAAGGTTATACCATGTGTTTGATCTTATTCTTCCAATCTAGCTAACAGAAGAGGGTCATCCTTAAAGGGCACTGCCACCTCCAAACAATATTGAACCAACACATGTTAGCACCAGGGTGAAATAATTTGAGATAAACTGATAAATGTATGAAACCACCACTGAGCCCTTTTTCATAACACCATCCCACACTTGCGAAAAACCCATATCATTCTTCATGAAACCTACCAAGTGAAACATCTTAATGATCTCATGCTAGGATGTCACAAGAACATTCGATAAAATGATCTCCTCCACTCTCTTCCACATTGGGTACGGGAGATACGACTGCCACCGCACAATAGCTTAATCTTGAAATAATATGTCTATAGAATGTCGAGCATTAATCAGATAAGTATTGGAATGATGCAAAGAACTTACTCCCAAAATGGAATCCATTCCAAAAATAATTTTATCACCCCTCCCAAAAGACCAAGGCATATTTTCAAGAAACCATTTACTGACCTTTGAGAAAATCATCCAAATGTAGGATCCCTTCTTAACCCCAATCATACCCATTCTATACCAGTCTAAAAAAACACGAATAGTAGATACTTCTCAGCAATCATATCCTGCCACATACCCCTACCAAATAAAGCCCGCCACAATGATTTCATCAGAAGAGCCTAGCCAAATTTCTTACTCGTAGTAATTTCTTCAAAGTTAACCAAATGGATTTTTCTGTGCACTTTATTCCCATACCAAAGAAAGTGAGCCATGATGGCTTTGATTTTGTTAATGATTAATGAAGGAATCCTAAATATGTGCATCCAATATATTGATAGTTGTTGTAATACAGATTGGACTAGAATGTACCAACCTCCTAGTGAGAGCCGACAATGAGTCCAGAGAGAAAGGTACCTCTAAACATTCTCCACGATCTTTCGCCAATTCTCAACCCTGTAGATTTTAGGCTTCAATCTAAAGCCTAGATAAGACAAACCTCCCTCAATGTGAGAGGCCTCAACCTTAAACAACCTAGCAATATGAAGAATAACTTCTAGACTTGCAAAGGAATGTAACATGATTGATTTGTTTCCATTCATGATCAGACCCGTGGAAACTCCAAATATAACCAATATATGATAAAAAAAACCTTCTAGTGTTCCCAAGAAACCTATCCAAATGATAAAGTATCATCAACGAAAAAAAAGTGTGTCATTGAGATGAATCAGGATACCTAAAACCCCTAAACTATTCCTTGTGAGTGTGCCTCCTTGATGTTTAGGCTAAGACCATCCATAACCAATATGAATAATAAAGAAGATAAGGAACATCCTTTTCAAAGGCCCCTACTCGTTGAGAAAAATATTGACAGGTAGCCATTAATTAACGCCGTGAAATTTTTCATAGAGACACATGCCCTAATCCAAGTAATATTTTCCATACAAAGCCCAATTTTAAAAAGGATGAAGTGCAGATATGTCTAGTCAAAAAAATCATATGCCTTGTGTATATCTACTTTCATAATAATGGCCTCTTTCTTCTTTGTTTGCATTGAATGGAGACATTTATGAATCGAAGCAACCACATCATGAATTTGATGACCGGATAGGAATCCAAATTGTTCAGGTGATATGAACGATGATAAGAACTCCTTAATTCGACTTGCAATGAATTTTAATATCAACTTATAGGTTATATTACAAAGGGAGATGGGACAAAAAACAAAGAAAGTGTGGGGATGTGAAGACTTGGGAACCAATGCGATAAAGGTAAAGTTAATTTCACCTAAAACCCAACCACCTAAATGATATTATTCAACCATATTGAGAATGGCGTGCCCCATGAGATCAAAGAAATGAAGAAAAATTTCCTTTATTTAGCAATCTTGCTGAGGACACTTGTCTTTTGCAAAATATTTGATAACACCATGTATTTCTTCAAAGGTTATAAGTTTGTCAATAAAAACATTGGATTCCTCTGAAAACATACAAGGAAACTGTTAAGTACCCCACAGTAGATTGGCATAGTCCAAGCCATCTTGAGCTGAATATAAACACTCAAAATATTTCATAATCACTAACTGAATGCCACTAGTAGTGATAGCTCTCTCCCCCCTGCACACCCCCACCCCTGATCCCCCCCCCCCCCCTCTCCCCACCTTACCCATTTACCATATGACATTCTTGTACCTCGTTTGATTAACAAAATGAGGAAAAAAATTGTATTACTGTCACCTTATCAGATCCCAATAACTCAACTTTTGAGATGCCAATAAGCCTTCTGAAAATTGATAATATGCCTTTTTTGCCTTTCCAATTCTTGCAATCTATTTAGATGCATTTCAAAAGGGGTGGTGAGGTCCATATGATGACCAAGCAACTCCATTTAAGCACAAATATGATCTAGGTCCATTTTCATTTTAGCCTTCTCCACTTGTTCTCATTTGCATACTTCCTTCTTAAGAAGACTGATATTTTCTTAAAACAAATCCATACCACGTGTGATTTCATTGAAATCCCCCAAAGAAGAAAATTCCCTCACCGGAGTGTTGAAGGAGTCTTCCTGTAGCCACATCCTATTGAATTTGAATGTGATACCCCTCCTAATGTCCTCCCTTCTCCACTGTAAGGTAATCAAAAGGTGATCATATATTTTGGTTTGCACCACCCAAGATCTCATGTTACCCAAATACTCCAGTAGATTCTCGTGCACCAGAAATTTCTCAATCCTTTTGCAAATATACTCTAGCCCCGATCTGCAATTTTTCCTAGTGGGAATAATGGGATCAAGATGCACGTCTAATAAATGGTTTTGCTGAAAAAAATAGAAAGGAGACAAGTGGATCATTTTTACTACGAGGTCCCCAACTTTCATCACTAGCAACCGTATCATTGAAATCACCAACAATAACCATAGACATAGTCTTCACCAGACCACTAGCCTCCATCCTCTCCCAAAAGCCCCTCCTCTCATGGCATGGAGCATATAGGATTATTTCCTTATTGAGTGTAGGTTGGAACCGACACAGGAAGTTGGTGCTTCCATCTTAGTAGGTATCTGAGAAAATGTTGGGGGTTGGGGCCTCCTGCAATTTGGTGCTTGCATAAATCCAAGGAGGTGCAAGTTGGTGCTTGCAAAAAACCTGTGAATTTTGTGCTTCACATGATGCTTCTGGTAAGTTGATCAGGTGTATACAAAAGGAGGGACTTGGTGCTTCCTGCTAGTGTGTACTAGCAAAAAATCAAAGGGATTTGGTGCTTCTTGTGAGTGGTGGCACACATATAGAATGATGTAATACAATAGGTGCTCTTAATTTTACATCAATAATAAGAAAACATTTGGTGATTTTTCTCACATAAGAGTTTCAACTTTAAATCTCTATGTCATATGTGTGTTGCTCATGTTGTGTGTGCTTATGTTTATTCATATGGTTGTTGTTATGGTTGTTAATGGTTGGTCTCATATAGTGGATGTCAAGTATGAATGATTAAAGATAGATTGGAATAAAAGTTTAAATTAGCCTTAATATTGATTCACCCCCCTCTTAGTATTAAACATTGTTTCCAATAGAGACTTCAATACCACGCTAACTTCATTGGAAAATAAGGTAGGCTTGTTGTTCTATGATCCTTTTAGGGAGAGACAAGAGGATCTCTTGGTAGAATGAGCCCTGATCGATGCCAAGACATCGCGAGGTAGATTCACCTAGTCAAATAGAAGGTGTGGGGGAGGGCACATCACTGCAAGATTAGATTGTTGTCTAATACATAGTTTGTCATTTTATTGGGAAGGGACGCATATTTAGTGATCTTGCCCCTCGATGAATCAAATCATTGAACAACAAAATTGGTAATTGAGAAAGGAGAATATTTTGGCCCAATCCCTCTCAAGTTCAATCCATATGGGGTGCGATAAGAAGGAGTGATGGATATCATAAAACAAGTGTGGCACACACTAATCATAGGATCACAACCTTATGTATGTGAATCAAAACTGAATGAGGTTAAACAGGCACTGTGATAATGGGCTAGAGACTTCTATGTTCCTCCAAGAAAAAGAAAGAAATCTTACATTAGGAAATGGATCAACACACAATAATTATGGAGAATTGTGAGGTAACAAAAATCCACATAGATAGGGAGAAAGAACTAAATACCCAATAATTTTAGTAATGTAGAAAGGAGGAGGAGTATTGATGCCTCAAATCAAGAAGCATATGGCTCAAGGAAGGGGATAGGAATACAACATTTTTTCACAAACAAACCTAGGTAAGGGAATTAAGGTATATATTTACGGGAATGGCCTCAAAAGGGAGGGAAAGAATTACCTCCTTTATAGAAAAAAAACAGGAAGCATATAACTATTTCCAAGCCCTATTCATAATGGGTGGTGAGATAGATTATGCTAAGGTAGAAGATTTTCTCATTACATTTGGCCTAAAGATATCAGATGAATAGAATCAATGTTTAGTTTGAAAGATCGAAGACCGGGAGCTGGTCGAGGCAATATGGTCTGTGGATCAGGATAAGGCACCAATCTTAGATGGGTTCACAATTAGTTTCTACATGATATGTTGGAATGTGATAAAGAGATATTTTATA
The DNA here is from genome assembly GCA_000404065.3 of Pinus taeda. Classification (NCBI taxonomy): domain Eukaryota; kingdom Viridiplantae; phylum Streptophyta; class Pinopsida; order Pinales; family Pinaceae; genus Pinus; species Pinus taeda. The sequence continues at coordinate 113,636 of APFE030021928.1, forward strand.
AGAATGATAAATTGCATTTGTCGATGCGTTTCGAACCAACGAGTGTTATTTACGCTGAAAATCCTTCTCAAAAAGCTTGATATGGATCACAGAAGATTAAATTCAACAAATGATAAATTGGTCAATGGAAAAAAAAAAGATAGGTGGAAATACAAAATCCTCTCTTCTCGCTCTTTGTCCAAAATAGACCAATCGATAGAATTTTTCTCTCTTCTGTCCAATATCATTATGTAATGCCTCATACAATATTACGATAAATATCATCGCCAGTAGACAAAATTTGATACTTTTGAGACTCATCCTAGAGAATCAAGAAGGTTTCCTCAAGAAAAGGTATATTCTAGACAATATCATCCTTGTTTAGGAAGTTGTGCACACTAGCAAGGAGGAGGGAGAACCAGGGTTTGTCGTCAAATTGGATATGGAAAACGCCTTTGATTTGGTGTTTCACTTTATCATTTTCATCCTTCTTAAAAAATTGGGATTATGTAGTCAATTGTTCCCTAGAAAAAAATTTGTATAACCTCCCCTTGGATCACCCCCTTAATAAACAGAAGACCAACTCCTTTCTCCAAAGCCTCCACGGGCCTCAAGTAAGGATGCCCCATGTCACCTCTTATGCATTATGGTTAATAAAACTCTAAGTAGGTATATTGAAAAGGAAAGAAGGAGTGGCTCCCTGCCACAAATAAGCATAATGAGAAATGTTAAAAATATAAATCATTCACAGTTTGCAGACGACAATTTTTTTCTTGGAGGAGCCTCCAAAATCATAGCGAAAATATTTAAATCTATTTTACATTTATATCTAAGGTTGTCATGGGGTCATGTAAATAAAAAGAAGAGCCAACTTTATGGATGGAACTGCTCATACTCTACAATGCATGATATTGCCACAACTTTGGGATTTTTGTTTCAAGCTAAATATAAACATTTCAAATATCTAGGAATCCTTATGTTTTTAGGATCTCCTTCAAAGGAATACTAGGAAGACATCGGCAAAAATTTAATAAGAAGATACAAGGATGGAGTGTGATATGTCTAAATCTCGCTGGTAAAACCATCCTCATCAAATTGATATTCTCAACTCTCCCAATATATCTAGGCTCTAGACTGATCACCCCTAATAGCATTCTCTCTCAAATGAGTGCCCTGACAATAAGATTCATCTGGCATGGAGGAAAGGATGGTGAAAATAAATTTCACCTTCTAAACTAGAATATAGTTCGCTTATTGAAGGAGTATGGAGGAAGAGTGTAAAAATTAATGTGTATATTCTAAACTACTCATGAAATTTTCTAAATCACAAGGCTAGAAGCTACTGTATTGATTTGTAGAAGAAAATTCAAGATCAAGAACACAAATCGTTAACATGTATAAATATTCAACACACATACACAAATATTTATCTAGGGGAAAATAACTGCTCAAAACCCTTTACTACCTGTATTTCATTAATCAAATAATCTAGGTGAATATAATGTGCTCTACTCAATCTTGAGCTCAACCTACACTTGTATCTTCTATCATCTGCCTGACTGACTAACCTTGGAAAATACTTAGCCAAAAATTTGATCCTCCAAACTTATGTTTCCTTGCTTTGTTCCTCGAGGAATTAAGCCCTTATTTTATAATAATTTTCCTCCATTAGATTGCGAAGCTCCTTTAGGTAAATTCCCTCATTGTATGCACCACTTGTACAACTTGAACTAGTTTACAACTGATAGTACACTTCCCTTGAACTCCATTCTCAACAGGGTAACTTGAATTCTCTGCATGCATGAACTAATTTAGGTTGATTTACTAGTTATCTGGTTGATCACCGAGTGTGGTTGAAGTTCCACTTGAACAACTTGACCTTCCACTAGTTCCTCCAAAAGTTAGAACTAGTAACTAACCATAACTCAATTTAACTGAATTAAATTGCTACAATTGAAATTAACTCAATGTAGGCTCCTAAAATTTAGGAACCCACTGCACATAATTGAACTTCATGTCCTTGAATCAAATTAACTGAGCTAGACTCCTATTTTTTAGGAATCAACACAAGTACACTGAACCTCAACTCATTAACTCAAATTGAGTGTTCTTAATTGAGTGGCAAGTGTTATGTCACCTTAGTTAAGTCCTCCAAGTTGTGTGCTAATATGGAATTTAGAATTTCCTCAAGTTAGTTAAGGCAAAAATTAGATTGAGACTTTTCTTGTTGCATTTTCAACACTCACTCTCAACAAGAAAGGGTTTATCAACCACCCTAATCCAGGATCTATGGAATGTACTACAAGAAACACCTTTCACTATTTTCTCTTCTCTTGCAACACTTGCAACTGAGAAGCATCCAAAAAAAGATTGAATCAACTATGTATGCAACTATCTACTGGGAAAAGTTATGCTTCTGCTGACTCTGCTACTGAGCCTCCTTTTCTACATTAAAAAATCCTTTTCACTACTAAGTATCAAGGTGGCAATTATCCTCTAGCTACTAAATATTATGGGACCTCGTATTAAGGTAATGATCCATGAGGAAAACACCCCAATGGACCTTGTCTAAATATCTACAATTCGGAGGCTAGGGATCTACATCGCTAGACCTCACTCCTAGAGGTATAAATTTAATGTGATGCCTCTACCCACTTGGTTCTAACTCTCCCCTTTTGGAGGTCTCTACCTAAGTGTATGTCGCCACTCTTCCTCTTCTTCTCCATTTGTGGCAATTCCACAACTTCCTGAGGCTTCTTCTAGGGTTGCATCTTGAGCGGTCTAGAATTCTCCCACTCAACCATCCAATATCTAATCTCTACCTTTCTCCTCAATGGTTTGCATGCATCTTCTACCTCAATAGGATACAGGTTCTTGACTTGAACCTTGATCTGCTCCACTTATCCAGTGTTGATGCATCTCAAGAAAGCCTTCCTTTTGTTGAATGTCACATCGTAACAATGGTCTTCCAACACTGCGATGGAAACTAGATTCTTCTTTAGACCTAGTACATACTTCACATCCTTAAGCCTGAGAGGGGAGTGTGACTACCCCTGAAGAGTAACAGTACAAATGTTGGTTGCATTATAACTTCCATCATCTCCCAAATCGATGTGCATTTGAAGATACTTCTTCTCCAAGTCACTGAAATTTTCTTTGTTACCCATCATGTGGAACAAGGCACCACTATCGAGGTACCACATGCTCCCCATCACTATGCATTCCATGCATGCGATGAGAGTGATTAAGTCAAGCTCAAAATGTGAAGCCAAATCTTCACCTGTTGCTGCCACTCCATACTCCTTCTTACTTTCCTTTTTCTATGGACATTTCGTGGCACAGTGCCTAAATTCATGACAATGAAAGCACTTGATTTTGGACAAGTGTTTCTGCTTTCCCTCTAGGCTAGAATGAGCCTCACCTTGGGACTTCTTCCCCTTGACCTTTTGTCCCTTTCTTACTAATGAAAATTCATCATCCTCTTCTTTGGATGAGGTCCCATCTCTATTGTTTTGCCTTATTTCTTCCTGTATTAGATCATACCATAACCTCTACTAGCTTGGTAGTTTCTCTCTACCATTTACCGAATCTTGATAACTATGGAAGTTCTTGGGAAGGCCCAAGAGGGCTAGAGCTACCGTATCTTCTTCAGGGATATTAATAAATACCCAACCAGGTTCATCATGACATTGTGTAAACTTGCTCAGGTACTATGGAATTGTGTCATTCTTTTTCCTCTTAATACTTCGAAGCTTGTCCTTGAGTGCCAACTTCTTGTGGTTATTGTTTTTCTCAAACAACTCTATCAGTGTTTTCCACATCCTGAACGAAGTCTCTTTCTCGTGGATATTCAAGACAATATGATCCCAAACTCCCTCCAAGATGATCCTCCTCGCTTTAGCCACATCCTTCTTCCACTGAGAAAGATCATGGGCATCAGATGTTGGGGGTTTTTCTACAACTATCTTGATGTATTCTAGCAGCCCATTATCATCCAATACTGCCTCCATTCGAATCTTCCATGCCAAAAAATGTGTGGTTCCTTTCGAAGCATACTTGAGCCTTAGTCCATTGAAGGTCATCCTACTATCTCTGAATAATTGATCCTGCAAGTTGGATCCTTCTGCAATAAAAAGTTTGAAATACCTTCTCTACTGTGATTGAAACTCTGATACAATGTAGAAATTAATGTGTAGATTCTAAACTTCTCATGAAATTTTCTAAATCACAAGACTAGAAACTACTCTACTGATTCGCGAAAGTAAATTCACGATCGAGAAAACAAATCATTAACATGCATCAAAATTCAATACACATACACAAATATTTATCTAGGGGAAAACAACTGCTCACAACCCCTTACTATCTATATTGCATTAATCAAAGAATCTAGATCAATACAATATGCTTTGCTCAAGCTTGAGCTCAACCTACACTTGTATCTTCTATCCCCTGCTTGACTGACCGACCTTGGCCAAATCTTAGCCAAAATTTTGAGCCTCCACACTCCTATTTCATTGCGTTGTTCCTTGAGGAATCAGGCCTTACTTAATAGGAATTTTCCTCCATTGGATTGTGCAGTTTCTTTAGGTCAATTCTCTAACTGCATGTACCTTGAACTAGTTTACAATGGATATTACACTGCCCTTGAACTCCAACCTCAATTGGGTAGCTCAAATTCTCTGCATGCATGAGCTAATTTAGTTTTATTTATCAGTTATCTAGGTGATCACTGAGTGTGGTTGAAGTTCCACTTCAACAACTTACCTTCCACTAGTTCCTCCAACAATTAGAACTAGTTTAAATGACCATAACTCAATCTAACTAAATTAATTTGCTACAACTGAAATTAGCTCAACGTAAGCTCCTAAAATTTAGGAACCCATTGCACACAACCGAACTTCATGTCCCTAAATCGAATTAACTGAGCTAGTCTCCTATTTTTTAGGAATCAACACAAGTAAACTGAACCTCAACTTATTAACTTGAATTGAGTGTTCTTAACTGAGTGACAAGTGTTATTTCACCTCAATTAACTCCTACAGGTTGTCTGTTAATATAGAATTTCAAATTTCTTCAATTTAATTAAGGAAAAAATAAAATTGAGACTTTTCTTACTGCATTTTGAACAATTAAGAATTAAGGACCTCATGTATATGAATCTCGCTCTAGGTGCTAAAATAGTACGGAATTTGATAGCATACACCTGTGTCTGGTGGAAGGAAGCCTTTCTCAAAAACCATTTCCATAAAGAAGGATCCTAAGGGCCTAGAAATTGAAATGGGAAGGTAAGGGATCCAAAATATGGTGCATATGAAAAAGTGGTTCCCCGGTCATAATATAAAATTTGAGTTGGACTATGGAAAATGGAGGAAGAATTTAGCTTATGGAAGGATAAGATCGCGACAGCTTTAGTGATATTAGAACATGAAGAGGGGAGGACCCTTGTACAATGGTTGAAGAGTAAAGGCATCAAACACATAAAATACATTTCAACTTGGGACTCAGTCGGGGTTTGATCAGGGTGGTAGTGTCAAGATCTTCCCTCGCAATTGGTTGGACAATGGAATCAAATCATGACTCTTTTTAAAGGACTTGCACCAATTTCACGAGTTTCATCTGATTTGAGAATGTGGAAACCATGAAAATCAATGTAGTACACAATCAAAGAGGGTTAGAAGTTGTTGATCCAAAATCTCCCCCATCCACCAAAGAAGAGGCTATGGAAAATGATATAGAGAGATGATGGCATACCAAAAATTAGCTCTTTTTGTTGGCTCCTAATACATCAAAATATCCTCACATCCTTTAATTTGAGAAGGAGGAATATCCAAGGTCCATCATGGTGCATCCTATGTAAATCATATGAGGAGTCAATATCTCACTTATTCCATTATTGTCAATTCTCAATGGTAGTGTGGAAATTGAGCTTCGAAAAAGTCCTTAATGTAGAAATAATTCTAGGTAACTAGACAAAGATGTTTGAGACTTGGAAAAGAAACACCCCCAACAACAAAATCAAATTAGTGGCAGTGAAACAAGTTTGGATAGCAATGCCAAAATTCTTATGATGGATGATTTGGTTGGAAAGGAACAAGGTGACCTTTAAAGATAAATCATCGTCCACTTACAGAGCCACTATAAAAGCACAATGCTTATGTGCAAACCATACGGTGAAAAAAGGTGTAAATTCAAAGGAATGGGGAGATATGACTCGTGAAGAGGGAAAATGGATCTATTTTCGTAATTTATATGATCATGTTGCTAGCTCCATGTTGAAACCCTACACCTCCACCTTCACCCACTTAAGATTGGGGGAGAATGAACTTCAAGACTGGAAATCCAAACAATCCATTCCAATTCTCAAATTTGATGGAGCCTCCAAAGGCAATCCAAGGGTTGTAGGAGCAGGAGAGACATTACACAACCCCGAAGAACAAATGGAATACACATTCACCTGGGGTCTCTATTCGTCCAAAGAATAGCATTGTTGTCGGCATAATTTGAAAAAATCCACTTTATTCATGTTCTCAGATGCCATAACATGGAAGCAGACACAACCAAAACAAGGAGTAATAATATTGTAGTATGGTGAAAGGAGATTTTCATCGATACAATAACCCAACTCAATAAATGAAAGTCTTGGAACTCGAATGAGCCACATTCTCTGATAGTAGAATTAATGGGTACCAAAGCAATCGACCAACTAAAAAATCTAAGTCACAAGAATGAAAGGTTGAGAATATAGCTCAGAACTCAGCCTGTCCACCACTTGTTGCATTGCATGCATGGTGGAATAAACACTTGGAATGATAGCGAGAGAAGGTGACCTAGATTAAAATCTTGACAATTCTCTCAAGTTTAACACATGTGGGAGATGGAATTAATCGAAGAAAATCACATAAATGTTCATAAGGTCTCTCATTATTGAATGTCGTTCAATCACTCAAATAATTAGAAGTGACGACTCTCCCTCAGATGGAATTAATGGTGGTATATGGAGGATCCTCTGCCTGGGAGGAAGGGGACGCAATAAATACTAGACCACAACTTGAAACAAAGCTCAATTGGTTGTTTCCAGAGTGGAGAACATTGTTGTGTAAGTGGTTGTTGGTAGACATGGAATATATATATATATATATATATATATTGGAGGAAAGCGATGGAGAAGGTTTTTGAGGATTTGCTTGGGATGTATGAAATGTTAGATAAGCGTCTGGAACTACTGGAAAATGAGAAGGCTGATAAGGAAAAGTCAATGGGGCACAATTTAGAATGGAACAAATCATGAACAGATTGACATATGCTATGAATATATTCAGAGTTAATAATGTTGAAGACAATAGGCCAGGTAGTGGACTGGGAATCAGATGAGGAGAAAGAACAAGGCTCGTTGGAAGCAAGTTTGAATGTGTGAATAGAAGCACGGTACAAAATTGAAGGCGAGATTGTTATAGTACTTAGAGAGCAGGAAGAAAAGGAGGAAAATTTCGACATGGAGGTAGGCCCCTTTGGGGCGAACAACGATTTAATTTTTTATGTTTTGTAGGTTTAAGGTACTATTGGGGAAATTTTGCAAAATATCTAGTCAATTTCAATTTACTAAGTTATAAAAAAGGGCCCACAACAATAAGAAAAATAGGAAATGGATACTCTGAGTTTTTGATATGATCAATGAAAATCTTAAAAAAAAAACTTTACCATTTTTTAAAATATATATACTCTTTTTATCACTAATATTAATTATTAGTTATATTAAATAAAATTATAATTTAGTTAATTCTTATGATCTTTTTAATCTTTTAACAAGAATAAAATAATGTTAGACTTTAAGCTTCTGTGTTTGTTATTTGGTGTAGTATTTTCCGGATTATCCACAGTATCATATTCATCATGTTGACTTTTCGAATCCCAAAAGGGGATCCATCATCAGGACCACAGAAAATGGTTTTGAGAGAAGAATCCTCCCATCAGTGTATATATAAACCTAATTAATCCTAAATAGTGAAAGCCAACTTTAGCCTACATATATTAGTTTAAACTTTATTCTTATTTTCATTTATTTATTTCAGGGTTGATTTATTTGTTTTAATTATTATAATTAATTTTAATTAAATTATTTATTAATTAGTTGTTAATAAATTAATTAATTTAATTGATTAAGTTATTTAAATTAATTAATTTTAAATTTTTTTAAATGTTCCTTTTAAATTTAATTAATTAATCAAATTATAAAAATATAATTAATTAATTAAATCCCATTAATCATAATTAAATCCAACTATAAATAAATCCAATTATTAATAATTACTACTGGAGAAGCATGAAGAATTCCGAACATTAATAATTAGTTTAGAAAATTTTTCATTTTTGATAAAATTCAAATTGGTTTACCTGAACCATATTCGACTTTCACATGGTTTAAAACGTTCTAATTCGAGTCCTTTCAATACCCACGCCTATCTCTGCCAAACAGATGCAAGGCAGCTTGACTTGAGGTAGTATGCAAGTTGTACAAGCAAAGAATCTGTCTTTGGAGCGCGTGTTTCCGTGTATTTTTCTCAAAAACGACCCCATCATGTTAGAATTTAGCACTATTACGCGTTAACTTGCGCACTAACCTGAAATTGCTTCCCAGCGGTTGAGTACGAATGACTCTCAACGTCACTATCTAAACGACGCGTTGAAAAGGAATGGCTTTCGACGTCAAGATGAAAGTTGAAACGGCATCGCATCGGGAAAGGTATCACCAGTGAGTGTAGCGAAAAACTTACAAGCGGAGCCAGAAAATTAATGGTTTTTTTTTAAATGGAAATGGCTAACGAGCTTGTTATCTGGCATTAAATGTCTGCTTAGCTGTAAGTTCGATAGCCATTTAAAACAGAGCTTTCCAAGCACTCCATCTCCACCGAAAACTATATGACTATTAAACTTGCATCTAAACGAACATTTAATACCCGATAACAAGCTCGTTAACCCTTTTCTTTTTTTAATAAGAGTAATGATTGTTTCGTTATTAATTATTTTGTATGGACAACTATTTTCAATCATGAAAAGACTTCAATAATTAAATTTGTAAATGGCGCGTGGGTAGGTTATAACAAAGTCATTACAGTAGGCTGACAAGTTGTGAGGGCTTCTTAGAACAAAAAATATGCAATTTGTCAAGGGCTCAATCAGCGGTTCAGTTGAATATAAAATTTAAATACCACAAGCATTGCTAGATTGGTAGTGCTATTTTGGAAGCCCGATATTCGTTTTATTTTGTGTTATACACTAACACAAATTTTTCCCATCTGACTGACTGTACTCTGGAGTCTGCACATCATCTTATGGTTGTTCTCTGAACTCCAGTGGCACACCATCTAACAGCCGCCCCCAATCTCGATCTCGATGACTTCGCTTCCTCCTCCACCGTGTCCGCTCTTTATGACATATTCATAAACCTTTGTGATTTCAATTATTGTAGCAGAGTTGTCAACACTTTTGCAACCGAACTTTGTAGTCGCCTTGAATCCCACGAACTGCAAGTATTTCTGGACAAGCCAGACTTGCGAGACATGCTGTTTGACGACAAGATTCCGTCTCTGTTGACATAGCTATTTTTCCTCCAAATTTTGCGCAATCGAAATGGTGCCTGGATGAGCTCGTTCTCATGATTATTCCTATCTTTTACTACGTCAAACCTAGTGAACTTAGGTGGACCTGCGAAGACAATGATGGAGCCTACTGTAAGGCACCCTTCAACTATGAGAATAGAAACCTGTATGATCCACAGACAATTAAAGAGTGGAGAGACGCTCTATCCCATGTTACAGGAATAAGCGGTTTCGTCTTGGAAGAGGATCAAAGGTGAGAATCTCCCACTATCAGAATCCATTTTAGTTTTCAATTTGTGTGAAAGAAATATATATAAGATGAGTAGTTAAGTGCTTATGAGTGTCTATTTTACGAATGAATCGATATGCAGAAGCGAAGAAGATCTCTTGAATGATGTGGTAGAAAGTGTGTTCAAAGACTTCCCTTACGGTCCCCGTTATGATGTATCTATAAATCATCGGGGCCGGATGTCACAGAAATTTTTGCCAGCGATCTCTATAATCGTCTTAGTTCTTGTGGATTTGGAGTTTTTGTGGACAACCCAAAATTCATGCAAAGACTCCCAATTACCCCTCAAATAGACGTCGCCATTCAATATGCGAATATCAATATTGCTAATTTTTTCTCCGAACTATGGGCATTACTCAAATTTACTAGTCTTAAAATGTACAAAGGGAGTTCATAAAATTATGAAAGTGGAATTGTTGAATTTCTATAAAAGATTAAAAAGTACACATATTTTTTTAACAAAATATTTAAAATAGAGAATAATGAATGTTGGAAATCACATAACATTTACAATATAAATTATATTATTAATTCATATATATATATATATATATAATTAAATATATAATTACAATCTTAATTGTATTGTCAATTTGAGTTTTGATTACACACAATATGGTTTATGGTACACTAAAATGACGAACTATAAATATGTACAGAATTTGATGTTATTATTTGTCATGAAAGTTAAAACTTTTATAGAAACATATGCTTCCACAATTGCAACTCTGCTCCAACATTTATGCACTGTGTCATGTTTTGTAAAACCCACCACACTAGTGTGGCACAATAAGAAATAGTTTAGAAATGATTATTTGTCATTTTTGCTTGTTTGAATAATATCGGTCTTCAGGTTTTTAAACTTTGCAATATATTCCTCAGCTGTGTCGAAGTCACCCTTCTTTAGGTTGGAGAGATTAGTTTCATGTCAGTGGACTACATTAGTATTTATTGTTGCAAAGAGACTTTTGAAGTTATTATAGATTTCCTTTGGACCTTTGTTATCCTTGATATGATGAATACAATTAGGCTAACATAAAGACTGATCAACCTAATAGCTTCATCCTTCTTCAAACATACCAAGTTGTCATGGTCATCATTTTCAGCAGGAAGCGACCTTGACAAGTACATACATACACCTTTGCTTCTCTGTTGGAACCACTCTCAAGCATCTTCAAACAATTAATGGCATTGTTAAAAATTTAAGTCAAAGTTGATTCTCAATTATTTTATTTTTTCTATCCATTCTCTTTTATCTTACCTTTTCTATCCTTTTACTTTAAGGTTTAATATTACCATGATTACCAAGGTGAGAAGCTCCTCAAAGTTGAATCCCTATCTTTTTTTTGTCTTAAAAGGTGCTTGACATGGAGTCATGGACAGGGTGATATTTTCCTAAGTGTCCCATACCGCTCTTGGGATCTTAAATGGGCCTAGAAACTTCTAATAAAGTCCCTAAAATGTTACCAGAGATGGATGGAATGCCTTGGAAATAGTGTTGGCCTTATTGTGCAATCTTTTTAGACTTGGAAATGTCATATGCTATGGTTGGCAATGTTTCCAAGGTATTTTGTACCCGTTTGGGTATTTTAGGAATTGAAACATGGTTGGACTAAGCATTTCCTACAGCTTAGGATGGAACCAAATCTCACCTAAAATTTGAAATAGCCTCATTAAAAGTACCCTAGAGAGATATTTTTCTCTAGTGTTGCTTGAGAGAGAGTGAAAAATCTAGGCACAAGTGCGAAAAACAGAAATACAAAAGTGCTCTTAAGAAAAAGTTGCCAATCACAAGCGAGAACACAAATAGAGAATGAATACCACACTATTAGAAATGGTTGAACAATTGCATAGAAATGTAGATAATGAATGTTTTCTGCAATATTGGTTGTTACAACGTGTATATGGTCTTTATATTGACTGTATGGTTGATACAAGGATGAATATCAAGTTACCAAGAGGAGGTAATGCCCAGAAATGAGAATGTCTGTCTTTCCCTTCAGTGCTCACACCTCCATGTTGTAGATGAAAATCCTAGATGGTATAAAACCCCTGTTGGTAATGTACACAATCGAATTAGGTATCCATGCTGCCCATAAAGGAAGTTAACGGTCTGTGCTTCTATTCTCAGCCACCCACAAGAAGTTCACTCCCAACAAGGAAGTTAACGGTCCCTGCTTCTGATCTCAATCACCAACAAGAAGTTCACAACAAACAAGACGTACCATGAGCTCCCATATAGTATTATGTCTAGGCAAGAAGTTAAGGCCTTAGAAATTCATCTTCTTCAAACTTGGGCTTCACCATTTTCCTCTTCACCTTATATCTTAATGTAAGAAAGCCTAGTGCAGAAATCATGACAACAATCCAAACCCCTGATAAATGTGCTAATGCTCTGATTTCACACTTTTTCCAAGGATTTGATATCCTGATATTCGTAACATTCTTCAGATTCATTCTCGAAGAAAACCACAACACAAGGATTATATTATGAACTATGAATATTAGAATTGACACAATCTGAAAAACCACAAGTCCATTAAAAGTTGAGCCATCGACCAATATTGCAGAGGAACAAACTTCATCAAATGTCTCGAGCTTGGCAATTAAAATTTTTGAAATTTATAAGTAAAGAGGTATTTGTGAACTAGGAAAACACCAAACACAATGTAAAAAATTGGCTTGAAAAGTTGAAAGAATGAAACAGAGCATTCCTTGCATGTGTAAAGAGAATCCCATTAAGGCGAACGAAACAAATTTGAAAAGCCTTGTTAACCTCTGAAATATTTAGTTGTTTTCTCTTTGATATGGTTGCCCCTTATTTCTAATCCTTAAGGGAAAGCCTCCCTTTTGTAAACCTGATGTATAGTAATAAGAATTTTGATAGGGAGAAAGATCCATCATTTCTTATTCATGAAACAAATTGTTGTTCTTGCAAGTTAAATAGTAACAATAATCTTCAAGAGAGTAAAATATAATACACTAAATGAACATATCTATTTTAGCCCTTGAACACCTACATGAAGAGCCATACCAGATAAAAATTATATTAATTGTAATCAGATTTACTTCACAGGGAAAAAGACGAATACCTTGTCAAATATTTTAATCAAATTGTCTCTTGTAGTAGAGAATGGAATTTCAATTGCCAAGCTTCGAAAATACCGATAGACTGCAACGAGTTCATCTCCCATGTATGTTGCTAGTATTATAAGCTGGAAACCGCAAACCACAAAATGATACCATTAAATTCCCACAAAAAATTAATACTTTAGTTTGCTCACTTTGGAGGCAGATTCAAATAAACTAAGACAGAGTAAAAAGAACATAACCACAAATTGAGATCAAACGTGATGATGGTGATTTCCACTTGATGGCCAAAGTGAGGTAGCCTGCACATAGTAGGTCGCTGCAGCTAAAAAATCACGGCCTAAAGATTCCCATAGAATTTGTTGAGTCTTCTAGTGTAGTTGCTTATGATGGAAAAGCCCACGTGAAAGAGTTCATTGTTATTTTCACTTATTCAAGCCCAATTCTTAAAACTTAAGTTTATATTTTATTTTTCTGGTTAGTAATGAAACTATTGACCTTACGCTACCAAATTATGATTGTTTCTGTCAGTTTTGAAATTAATTGCTTTATCATCTTGTCTCTTACAACCAACTTAATTGTAGCAAGTTGTGGAAGCTGGTTCACTTTCATGAATACATAAAGAAGGCATGTGCTTTTTTGTTTCTCTATTTGTTGTTCCTAAACTTTGAGACAATAAGTGGCATAAGTTATTTCCCATATCAAATTGGAGTCAACTTTGCGAAGTCTAAAGAGGTTCCTCGTGAAGCTGGCTTAAATGTGTGGGCATGCATGACTAATTATATGATATGCATCAATCTTTTCAAACCCTCAAGGCGAAGGTTTTATTATGATATTTTAAAACCCTAACCATAATCCATGGGTGTCAGGGTTTTTAGGTATTTTTGTGTCAGATAAGAGTTCTGATTCTCGACTTATAAGAGTTCTGATTCTACCTACGTTTTATGCCTGTAATTTAAAGTTGACAGACATTTTATCCTGGGCAATAGAACAATTCCTCGAGTCATGCTAAAGATGAAGTGTAACTTCTTGAAATGGTTTAGAGTAAACATCCTCTGTTTGAAATACAACTAACAAAAATAGAAATAAATCAATATTGCAAATCATTTGTAAAAGAATTTTTACTAAGATGTGAGAATACAAATCCAACATAACAAGAAGGAAGAGAAGGGCTCATTTGCTGAAGAAGGATCTTCATAGAAGCTTGTCAAAAGGAAAAATGAACTTGCTGAATAGGACATCACAGAGGATCTCCTTCAGGTTGACCTCAGATCGATTTAGAAGACTCCAAATAGTCCCCATAAGTAAAGCCATCATAGTCCACCTCTCCTTAAAATTCTATCCAAATATCTCAAACAACCAACAATGTTTTACAGCAAGCAGCCACTACAGAAAAAGATAAAAACAACTCATTCCCCCTCTTTTAGCCCCTTTCCACCTAATAGAAAAGCTTAAATTTTAAAGTTGAAAACCAAAGAAGTTTGTGCAACATTTTTGACATATATGCATATTTAAGATATATTTAAGGTCATTTTTCGAAAGCTCGTATGAGATTTTGCCAAACCTTACACAGAACGTTGTGAAATATGGTGATAGTTTTTGAATTGGAAGGTAAGATTTGAAAAATGGAAAAACAGAGGCAGAATATGTTGTGCATCTTAGATGAGTCGGGATTCTGAAACATGAAATTTGTACATCATGTCACGTTTTCATGTGTTTGGTAGCTACGCTATAGATTGGATTCCATGAGGAAATGTTAGAAGGACTTTTTGAGCACACTGTTGGAGCATCTACAGAATGCAGTTGGAGAAAAAACAGTGGGAGACCTTGTTTGTTGGGATTATTGTAAAATGGTCTCTCGAGGGCTTTATCCCATTGCTAGGAGTTTATGGTAAGGGATATGATCCTACGGTTGGGTCACCTTATATCTTTGATCACTTCCCTGAGGATATCATTCGTGATTACATTGATCCTCTCAAAGTCATTGATGATTTTTTATAGTGATATTGCATATCAGTCCCCTATCTTGCCAATGACTGTTAGAGTTAGGGGGTTTGGACATCCTGTCATCTGTTATTATTGAGCTGGGAGAATGCAGACATTTTGAAGAGATTGGAAGCACAATTATGAAAAAGAACTAAAAACAACAAGAAAACAAATTCTTAGGATGAATACCCAACTGGACAAGCCTATGCATCTTTTGGGGACTTTCTACTACTGAAAGATGCGACCTAAGTTTTATTGAGGACGCATTTTCTACTATTTTCTCCTTTTTTGTGAATCTACATGCATATTCATGATAGGTACCTTTAATAGTTTGATCTAGAAGTATAGCTTTCTCTTTCAAGGCACACCTATCACACCTCATTTTAACAGAGGCTTTAACAAAGGCCTTGTAGTCAAATTTGCATCAATGCAATGTTGGAGTAGGTTGCTATACCATTGGGGTTTTTGAGACCATGGTCCATCCGTTATGGTCAACATGGAAAGTCTCACCTTGGATATGTAAGTCTTGCATAACAGACATGTTCAATGCCATGGCATCCAACTCTTTGGAATCCTTTCTGTTCAAGCTAACCTCCTTTTGCTTTCATAGTTAACTTTTTTTCTTTTCCTTATTTGTTGTTTAACCTAGTGTTCTTGTCATCTTCCTACATACAACACTAGTAACAGAGTAGTTTTAAGCAAAAGTAACTATTCTTGTTTGCAAAGAAAATCCCCTGGGGTTGAATATTGCCAATTGGCGCAATGTTGTGGCTATGGTTTGATATGTTAGAAATTCATGGAATTGTCAAATGGCATGCATTCATTGTGCGAGACGAGGCACACCCTCAATCTGAGAAAATATATACAATGTTGAACAACTTGGCTAAGCAGATGGAGAAAGGAGGGTATGTTGTGGACACAAATTTTGTATTGGATGATGTGGAGGAAGAGGCAAAGGAAGACATGCTGCATAGTCATAGTGAAAGGCAAACTATGCATACAAATGTAGTGAATCTAGAAAGCATCAATTTAGTTCCTAAAATTTTTCAAATGAGCAAAGAAGGGAAAGGATATTAATGGGCTGAAATAAAACCAGAATAGCAGGATCTTTAGCATTATCTATTTCAGGAAATTAATAATATATTGTTATCTAAAAACAGAGGCGTAATTGAGCATTTTGGTTGATGAAGCCGTACCAGAAACGTCTTTAAGTGATATATTTAAAAGTAAAACATTACCAAGTAATTATGTACAATGATGAGCAACTGAAATTTGAATCATATACAATGTTCACAAGTATTGTCATAAAAGTGGAAACAATTTTGTGTACATGCTTTGCAATATATTTCTTGAAATTTTACATATGGTCTATACATAGAGACATGATTGGTAGTTAAGAACTAAACATATATACAATGAAAGTATTCTTTGACATCTAAACATATATACAATAAAAGCATTCTATGACATATAGATGTAATTGACAATGAAAAACTAATCATATATGCATGATGAGGCATGGCATCGGCAACACCAATTAATGTTTATTGTGGTGCCAAATTATGCGAGTTGTTCCTACAATTGATTCCACATTTTCCTGTGTGCGTCCCTTTCATGGATGTGAATTGTTTTTTTGAGTATTTTTCTTATCTTTTGTAACAATTCAATAGTTGGATGCAAATGGTAAAGAGGTAATGATTGTCGAGGCAGGATCCTTGCTTGCATATCTTGTAAGGTAAGTTCCTGTTGCTGAATTTCTTGGCAATGCTCATACAACATTCGTAGGTAGCCTATATCCATACCCGTGGCCATCAAAAAAGAAAACATTGTAAGTGACAATGGATGTGTTTGCTGAAAACATATCTTTTTAAGAAATGAAGTAAAATATACAAATTTTTAAATAATTATGAAACAATATGAGGTTAAATGGAGTGGGTAAATATGGAAGACATGGTGTATGATTGGCTAGAGTGCATTTTCCTGTACATGTTTTGATGTGAGTAGTGATTCCTCTTGCTACTTAACCACCCTTGACATTGCAGTGAATGTTATACCATGTTGTTCTTTGTGGAAAACATTTTGTTTGAAGGTTTGGAATAAAATAAATGATTTTTAAACTAATATAAAATAATATGAGGTTAAATGTAATAACAAGAAAATGTATGTGAAATTTGGTTATGTAGTAAGTGGTGTTTACCATGTGGGTAAATTTGGAAGACAGGTTGTACTATTGGCTAGAGTATATTCTGTTGCACAGATTTTGATGCGAGCAATGATTCCTCTTGTTGTCTACGCTCAAGATATGGATTCTCATGCATTTGTGCAATGCTTGAGAATGGAAATGCTGGATTGATTTGAATGTTTGCCAATGACCGTACTCTTGAAATTGCAGTAAACATTATCCCTTGTCGTTCTTTGTTGTCGATGTCTACTATTTCTTTGTCTAATGTCATTCCTTGTGACTTCTGTATCATTAAAGCCCATGCCATTTCAAGTGATATCTGATGGCGTGTATCCCTTGTGATGGGACAAATGGGTACATATGTTGGGTGTGAAATGTCCCATGGTGTTTCTTTGTATTGCCTAAAGTTGACAAACACAAAGGATGGTAATTCTGGGGGCTTTGAGTCAATTGAATAAAATATTGAAATGACCTTCCCAAGTGTGCCACTGACAAGGCCTGCATTTACCCACAAGTTGTTGGTGAGCATAACTTTTTGTTCATTGCATAAGAGCACTTTTGCAGGCAAATGCTCATCTTTTGTTGTATTAGAAGTTTTCTGCCTTTGTTGTTCTACAGAGCCAAGCGCGACTAGAATGTTCAATTTTTTAAGCATTTTGTTATTATGCAAGACAACTGAGTTGTTCGTTGCATATAGGTGCATGGATTCTTCATGCATAAGAGAGGAATTTGTCCTTGACATTAGGATTTGCCAATATTCAAGTGCAGATATTCCATTTCTGAGATTTGTGAGTATTTTTCGGAAAGCAACCTGGGATGGGATAGCTCCTTGTTGGCGAAAGATGGTTGAAAGTGTTATGGATGTGTCAAAGCTGCACTAATGTGCAGTGCCTCATGATGTCCTAGCGTATAGAGGAATGCCTTTTATAGGTGGTAGTTGGCCTAAATCTCCAACAAGGATAATTGAACGATTACCAAATAGTGCATTTCGGTGAAGGGGGAATGCCTCTCTTAGACAATTGTCAATGCAAGAAAGCATTTTTGGACCGATGAAGCTCATTTCATCAATGAGAATGTATTTTACATGACGGAGTTGTTCTTGCAATTGTAGGAGTGGCTAGCCTTCAAGAGGACGCATTGTTTGGATAGGGATACGAAGGGCAGAGTGAATTGTGAGGGAATTTATGTTGAAAGTTGAAATGCCAGTTGGTGCAAGTAACAAAAAAGGGCTTTTGTTTGTTGGTGAGTTTTCCACAAATACATGGTGTAAAAATTTAATAAAATAAGATTTTCCTATCCCAATTGTTCCTTGTATGATGATTCTGCGTGGGGGTTTTGGTAAAGGGGTTTTGAAGTGTGAAAAAATACTGGTAAAAGCTATGTTTTGGGTAGGAGATAATGTGTGATCTTGGGGAAGGTTGGAAAAAGAATGATGTTGGTTTTGAATAGTTGAGTAGTTGAATTCAATGAAATTTATGGCAGTTTCTTGCAAGTGGAGAGGGATAGTAGTATGTGACCAATTGTGGTTGGCATCGAAGTCACGGTACCCAATCATGTCGAGGTCATCAACTTCAATATTGTAACCTGGGTGGAGCTGAGAGAGGATTTTCCAATCATTCATTTGCATGGAATCAGGGGGGGTGTCATAGGTCGATTGATCTTTAGTATGTGGGGTTGTGGGTTTTCATTTTCTCAGTGGACATGCCATGGTGTATATGTACCCTTTTTTGTTCCCAGTGTACAATTATTTATGCATCAGTTGAACTAATATCATTGGGGAGTGTACAGAAAGGGAAATACAATAGTAATTCACTCCAGCAAAAAGTGGCATAAGAAGGATCATCAGAGGAAGGAATGACATTGTAGCATGGGAAGACATGTACAACGATTGGAGGGAATATGTGTTTCCGTCGTTTTTTTTTCCAACGGGAAGAATATGACCAAGGGTGTGTAGCTTCAAGGAGGGGCAGTGATTCCAATGAAATATGCCTATTCATGTATGCAAGGATAAGGTTTGATGTCGAATGGGGATTCTCAGTATCTTGAGAAACATGTTTGAAAACAGTCTTGTTGACACTTAAAGAAAGAAATGTATGGTTGCAGAGAGAGACGTACCTTTTCTAACATATGGCATATTTCTTGCGCTTCAATGTCTCTATCTGCAATGGTTTCTATAAAGAGTTTCCGGATAACAGCAACAATAGGTGCTTATGGAATGGAACTTTGCGAAAGTTGTTATAGAATTTGACGCTAGCTCTCAGATCTTGTTTCTGATTTTGCTGCATACTTTGAAATATAGTTTAACACAACATCGCGAGATAGAACTGGTTTACAATCAACATTTTCTCTCCCAAAAGAAAGTAGATCAGCATTGTGATTATTCAACCTTTCATCATTGGGAGTAGGGGCGTAGGTGTTATGACCTTTATCATAAATGAAAAGCGAAGATGTGAAGTTTAACTCCCACGGTACTCCATACCGACAGCTAAGTACATTGTCTTTCTTGTGAAGACAAGAAGATTCATGACACTTTGTATGACGTTGAACGTAGTTGACGAGCTCTGTATAATCTTCAGACTGGTTAGACTTGAATATGGTGCTATGTCAAGAAGACATGGGTTATGAATTGCTGATTGGTGAAGAAGAAGATTTTGGTGTTCTGGCTGGTGTGGATTTCAGGCAGTTACATAGTGGTCGATATACTTTTGTGCATCAGCAACTTCTAATGCATTTTTCCAGTTAATTGTGTCCATATTTGGTGCATTTTGCAACCAGAGGAAGCCATGAATGTGTGTGGATCCTCTATGTTTCCATTCATATTCGAATATAACATGAATGTAAAATTTGGTTAAAACATATATGCAGCGTAGAAAATTAATGCAGAGGGAAACGAATATTAATAAATACCTGCACTAGTAGTTTATCGCGTGGAGGACTTTTTGCAGGTTTTCTTCGATTGTAAATATGTAATGCATATATTGAGATGTCAGATGTGGGTTTTTAATTATGTTTTGAATTATCCATTGGAAGTGGTTGTCTGAATTGGAAGGAACATTGGCAAACATGATCATGTGCAAGTCATGCCATTTAGTATAAACTGCACTGAGAGTGAAAAAGAATGTCAGACTTCTTATTTGTGTGATCATGTTAGTCAACTTATATCGTCATTTCTTCTAGAAAGACCGTGTTCCTCGTAGGCCTGAACCGAACCACATTATTTGCTCGGGTAATTTTGAATCTGGAGAGTCATGAAGACACTGTCATAGGTCTGAAACCGTTGTTGGCAAGTTGTTCTCAATGTACTTCTTCACAAAAATAGTAGCAGTTGTTTGGCTACGATGGTGCATTACAATGTTATAAAGATAGTAGCGGAATCTTATGTGTTGTCCAAAGCGGTTATCATGGTAGTGCAACAAGTGCAAAGCATATTCATGCATCTCAACTTTTGTAAGTCTTGGTTGCATGATCATGGCAATGCCTGTAGGAAAGAGTGTGGGGAATGCCATGGAAAAGAGGCCTACGGTGTTGTATTCATTCATAGATGTTAAAGATATTGGAGGCCAATCAATAGAGCTTGTTGAATTTGAATGGGTCAACTGAAAATAATCACAAATGTGCTCTAGTTCAATACATGAATTTGGGAGTATTGGAACGAAAGAAGAGGGTTGGATTTCTAATGGAGGTAGCATGACATCAATATTATAAGTAGAATCAATAGTGGTTTGATGGGGTTCAAAAGAGGAGGCAGTTGCATTGTGGAGAAGACAAGAAATATCTGTAGGGTGATTTGGTAGAGCAGAAATTGCAGATGAACTGAATTGAACATCATTGTAGTAAGGGTCATTTTTTATTTTGTATTCAAGTGCTGCAAGGACACGTGATTTGCAAACAAAGAATTCATAAGCCTTTTCAGATGGATTTTGTCTTTTCACAACGAGGATGTCTAAGTCAGAAATCATTCGGGGTAAGTATTTGGCAATAGTAGTGATGTCTTGAGGGAAGCTAATTGTATGGCCACTACATTTGTATTAACCACCACGGGCATGACTGACTTGTAGAATGGGTTTTACACATGCAATGAGCATTTCTACAACTTGTGTTAAATGTTGAAGGACATACGGTTATTCGCCAGGGTTCATGTTGTTCAGTTGAGAAAAATGATTGGTAGAATTAGATGATGCACAACGAAAACAAGAAAGGCTACCATGTAAAAGTCTTGTTTTCATTCCTGGGTATGATTCATTGCATATTGTGCAAACATGCATGGTAGAAATTTCATCTATCCTTTGTCAAAAGCGGCGATGTTCTTCATTAAGGGGAGGGTTATATTGGATTTGATGAAGGTGAGGTGGGTTGGTTTGTATAGTTTGGAGAGCATTTGAGGTGGGAAGGGATGTAGAGGAAGTAGTAGGGTTGTTGCGGTTTTTATAAAGAAGTTACCGACGTACATTTATTGTATCCTTGTGTTGTGCATAAATAAGACGACGCTGCTTGTTTTTATCCGCATTTTGAGTGTTTTTTGGCATATCTAAACAAGTACAAATAATTATTGTTAGTTTTCATAAATGAGTTTTGCATGTATAGAGAATGTATTACAAGTTTTAGAATTACTTCCTTTTTTTGATTTGAACATCAGTGAAGTATAGGTAGAATAGGTAAAAGGAAAAACATGCAAATAGGAGTATTACAAAAACATATGTTATTATGGCATCTATTATTGAGAGCAGAAGAGCAAGATAACCAATATTTTTCTTTCTTCTTCTTCATTTTTTTTTCAACAAGATTTAACGATAGCATGAATAGATTTGCAAGCAAGAGATCAATGTATAGCCATGTAAACAATGAACGGAAAACTCAAGTAGTAAGTCTTTACAAATGTTGATATCTATATTATGTAAAATGCAAAGGGGTAAACATACATATTTTGGAATAACTAAAAAAGAGTATTTGTAGCAAAATTCTGCAACATAACAACATGGGCATAATTTACAACAATATGGAACAATGAGCTATACAGAAATGTCAATTTATTTACAAACAATATTGTTTGAAGAAACCCTGAAAAAATTTCAAAGGAGGCAAACAACAAGTCGTTTTGAAGTGGACATTGCTTGAATGTCATTGAGGGCTTCTTTGCATGCAGAGGCATATTGAATTTCTTCTGAATTTATCGGTACTGGTTGCAAGCACTCAACACCATTGAAGTAATCTGTTTTAATGGAAAGTGTTAGCAGGAAGTAACGTCCTGAAATTCGGCCACAAATTTCTTGCAGATCAGTTGGTTCGATAGAAAGAAGGAACAGGTCCTTTGTCATGATGCCCATGAGCTCATTTCCTGCATCGTTGAAAGTTGTGACATTCTGTAGGTGCCCGGTGTGGTCATGCAGCTCAATTTTAAGTTTGTAACAATAGTCACATTCTAGGAAGTCGCCATTACATTTTGTACAATGCCAAAGATTGTTATAATCCTCCACATCCTTTTTCATGCATTGTTTTCCATTGAAATATAATGGACATGCTAGAAAGTAGAAGTGGTCCATGTGAAGAGAATTTATAGTTGCACGAACTGAAACCCATATTGCTTTATTGGAGGCTTGCATGCAAGCAATTTCATGAAACATCTTTTGTGTCAGGGCACGTTTCGAAGCAACACCAGAGTTTCTACTCAAAGATGGAGAAGAAGAGTTATAACATGTTTCACGGAACCATGCATGTAGTTGATGAGTTTCTTCAACTTGTGGATTTATGATGAGAGTGCTCGTTGATATCGTCCATATCGTGGTTCCATTAAATTCAGATACACGACCTCCTTTGATTGCAAGGATTGGTGGGTTGTCAAAAGAGTAGAATTCAGCAAGGTTTTGTCCTATAGAGTCACAATGATCTCCCCATAATGTTACATCAATGCTAAAACCCGACCTCTCTTTTAATATGAGTGTTTTCCTTAATGTTTCAGTTCCCTCTTTTCGTCGAATGTTGATGCAGGTGAGGTAACAACACCAATGACATCCACATTCGTATTTGGACTTGTATTTTTTTATTTCAACAATAGTTTTGAAGTGAAAGCTCTGATAAGGAAATGTTGGATCATCTATGGAACATGGATTGACAGTGGAAGCAACAAACAAGTAAATTTCCCATTTGTTCTTGAGGTGGTTGTAGGTTGGGTTTGCTTCTTTAACTATACCATTTGAAACAAAGTATAGCTGGCCAACTTGAATTAGACTGTAAAGAGATTCGGCCAATTCCACAAATGCAGAAAGGTGCATCTCTTCCTTATCATGATTGATAAGGTCAAATCCAAAATATTTTCTTGAGCCACACACATTGTTGTAAGTCTTCAATGTTGTTTTGGCAGATGCTCTACCTTTGATTGACCAATACTTTCAGTAGGGATTGAGTGCCTTGAATGGAATAGTTTTAGTTGTCATCGTAATTAGTGGAGTAACTACAGAGGGCAAGTTCTCTTGTGCTAATGAAGAGATATACTGGGATGTACTTGCCTTTGCATGTAGTAGTGTTGATGAGTCCTTGGTCAATGTTGTTGTACGCATCACAACTTTAAGCTCAACCACTCGGATGGACCTTATGTAAACAAATGAGAAATGAATTAATGAAAATTCCATTTTTGTTTTTTAATTTTGTAATGCAGGAAGAGTATAAATGACAAAAAATAGAAAAGGGTAAATTCAAATGTTGGGCCTTACAAGGAGTTTTGAAGCACCATGCAAGTTGGCTTTTTAAGCAGAATTATTGAGCCAATTTGGATGTCTTCAGATGCAACTTGTGGGCTATATGCAGATGGTAGCAAAGTCTTGTGTTGATGTGTTCCATCAAATAGAGTAATGTGGAAGTGGGAGGATGTAGTTTTTAATGAGGTAACAAAACCAATATCGATTATCTGGGGTAGTGGTTGAATCTCAGTGGAACCATTCAGTAACAGAGGAATGGTGTCTGTAGTCAAGGCTGGCTCCATAATATTAACAGAAGGAATCTTTGTTCTATGATAGTAATACCTGTAATTCATCAAATTAACCACAACACAAAATTCTAATAAAGAAAGATGTGATGTGAATGCAGAATGTAATCTAACAAGGCTAACTTTTGATGGTGAAAGAATAATAAGGGCACAAGATATGAGAGTGATATTTTCATTCACACCACTATTAAAGATGAGCTGACCTTGTAGCACAATTTTTTTTAACATTTTTTGTCATAAAATAAAAATGTTTTACGTAAATTCAATGCTATGTATGTAAGCTATGTGTCTAAACCTTCTAAAAACTGTAACGATGTTTCTAAAACTCTTATAACATGCTCAAAATATGCTTGAACATGTTGACTGATGGAAAGATATGCTTTGTGCATGTGACTAGCATCGGTTAAACCGAATGCATAGCAATATACTTAGCTAATTGATCTTCTTGTGAATGTTAGGAACATGGATGAGGCAGAGGACTTAATAAGCAACTTACTACATGAGTTGTTGAGATTGTCATTCACGTCACTATTAAAGGCGGGCTGACCTTTTAGGACATAAATTTTTAACATGTTTTGGCATAAAATAAAAATGCATTATGTAATTTCCATGCTATGTATGTAAGGTATGTGTATAAACATTCTCAAAACTATAACAATGTTTCTAAAACTCTTATAACATGCTCATAATCTGCCTAAACATGTTGTCTCATGGACAACTATGTTTTGTGCCTGTGCCTAGCACGGGTTAAACCTAACATATCACTAGGTGTAAAGAGTGGGTGGACATGGATGATGATTTAAATACATCGTCAATTGTCATTGAAGCTACTCAGCAAGTAAAAGACAAAGGTAGCATTGTGTTGAGAATGTTAGATCACTAGATCAGCAATGTCAAGAATGTTTGGTATGCCCTAGGTGTTTAAAAAAAAAAAAAATTCTAAAACTCTTATAACGTGCTCATAATCTTCTTGAACATGTTGTCTCATGGACAACTATGTTTTGTGCGTGTTCCCAGCATGGGTTAAACCTAACATATCACTAGGTATAAAGAGTTGGTGGACATGGATGATGATTTAAATACATTGTCAATTTTCATTGAAGCTACTTACCAAGTAAAAGGCAAAGTTAGCATTGTGTTGAGAACGTTAGGTCACCAGATCAGCAGTATAAAAAATGTTTGGTATGCCCCATGTGTTTAAAAAAATTTAATTTCTGTTCAGTATTGATTCAAGTAAACCATATGTTGAATTAAATTATGATGACATAAATGGATATGGATGTTGTCCATATCACCCCCCTACCCATAAAAGTGATGTCTTCCAAAAATTAGGAAACACCTGCCACACATGGTAACTGAATTTCCCTAGAATTGAACCTACTAAAAATAGTAGGGACCTCCTAAAAAGACAGGAAGTATAAAAACCTGAAGTTCTGCCACTAAGAAGTAAGCATGAATGGTCCCAACTAAAAATAGAAACTTGTTATCAATAGAAAAATTAAAAAATAGGCTTTACTAAAATAGGAAGTCCTCAAAAATCCAATTATGAACAACAATGACACTTACTGAAATAGTAATTCATATAAACATACATCGTTAACAATAGACACACTCCCAAACTCATAGTGTAGGTGTCCTGAAAAGCACATGTAGGAAACATTGCATGCATGCATGCAACTGAAATCTATGTCTGCTCTCCATGTCAAACAACTATGTACATGTACCTAGAATTGATCCGATGATGGACGCATGCAATCATGCATGTAATTGAAAATGATTAATAAGGCCCTCGAAGATAATACTAATGAAAAGTGGATTGCTGATGTTGACGTTAACAACAATACTGCATGCAAAACTCGGTGCTAACAGTGGCTCCACATGGGGGTTCATAACCCCCTGTGGGATATTTAGAATTGCAAAAATCTCTAGATGATAAGCTTCCAAAAGGATTCAATCAAGCCATGTGTCTTACTCTACAATACCTCATCTTTTTCTGGGAAATACTTCAGAAATATGAAATGCAATAACATATCAAATTATAATTTTAATGGCCTTGTATTTGTAATTGCTCCTTTTATCATACACTCCTTACTTGGAGATTCAATATAACAAATATCTTAGCGATTCAACAACTCAGGCCATTGATCCAAGTAGAGGCAGGCACGCATCATGGTGAAAAAATGAGATGTAAATCATACCAACGACTTTAAAAGTCATCAGATGATTCTAAATAGAAGCCTGTTATTGAAAGGATCAAAATGGATAAATTATAATAATCTTATCAGATCTCAAAATGCGTGCCAAAAATAATAAATGGAAGTTCATGATGCATCAACATATTGGAAAATACAAGGATATCTTAATGAGCAAAAACAAAATGCTACAAGTAGAAGGAATATAGACACCGACACTCTCTTAAGGACTATTGGTTTTATTTTTGATGGCTGAAGCTAAATGAAGATTGTCAGAAAGGGATGTTTGTATGAAGTTAGAGAAAATCAGTGGCACATAGAAGCTGGTGTGCTTTTGGTGTGGAAATTTCTTAAAATTCAAAATTTCATGCAAAACAGAAAATTTACCTTCAGATATTTGCCCTGTGAATTTTCAGCATTTGTTCTGTTGTAAAACAAGGTATGAAACAATAGCAGAAATAGTACATTGTTTCATTTACAAATTCCCAAACTTCTTGGCAATTCAAGGAGAATAATGAAATATGAAACCAGATCACCTAATTGCTAGATCTAAAAATTCGCTTTTACGGCAGTGATAAAAATATTTCAACAGTACAACAACAATATGGCTGAAGCAAAGTGCAGATTAGGGTTTCTTGCTACAACATACTATAAGATAAAAATGTTTGTTTTATTATAAAGTTATGTGATCAAATTATAATATTTTATCATGTAAATATCAGACGGTCTTAGAGTTTCCTTCTATCATTTCAATCCTATGGATCTTTGCCTTCTGTCATTTCAATTCAATGGAGATCTAATTTAAACAGACTATGTATGTAGCATAAAATGGCACGATGGTAACCTACCTGACATGTGTTATAAACGTGTCGATGAGAAACAAAGTGTGAGAGAAGAAGGATAAACATGGAGATTCACCACGTGATCCCACCGTGTTATTTTTATAAGAAACCATCCTCTGCTCATTGCTTGCAGAATTCATCCCTCAACTATTGGAAAAATTAGGGAATACAAGAAGATAAACAGGGCTTAGCTTTGGTGAATTCAACTGTATTGATAAAGTTGACTAAAATATACAGTGAAATAATCACTGGTAATTTGAATATGGCTGTAGATCTGGAATGGGGAGTTATTAATGTGATGGTGTTGGTTATCTCGGTAGGTTTTCCCATGACCATATGGCAGGCCACTTCAGTGGAGTCTGATAAAAAAAAGGCAGATAAATTAGCAGAAGACATCAAGATTGGATATGTAAAGGAGAAGGTTGGAGACTCTATGGAAACCAGTGAGAAGGCAGTCGAAGATGCAGGTGCTAGCATAGTGGAGAAGTAAGGTCTTATCTATATTGATATTTGATAGGGTATGTGAGTTTTTTTCTTAGTTATATGTGTGGCAAATGAGGATGATGATGATTACCCTTTCAAGGGGCACATTCAGTTATGCAGGAGCCCCTATTATTGATTGTAGTTTGTTCTCGGATACTAATTAGACAAATATAGTATCCACAAGTGCCAGAAAGCATGTTTTGTTTGATTAGAATTTACGATAGTTATCCATAAACTATTTTGTTGATAAATATTAGAAATTTTAATGTGAACACCCATAGTTTTCTGATTCAATTTTAATGAATGGATTCAATTTCCTTTCAACCTAGAGTTGGTTCAATAGTAAGGTTGAAAATATGTCAAGCGAAAGATAGTCTGCCTTTTGTCGTGTCGGGGTATGCTTTTATTAATACTTTAAATGAAAACGAAAAAAAAAGTGAACTTTCTTGGCTGGATATCGACAGGAATTTGACAACTATTGGAGCCACAACTTCAAAACTTGGTTGAAATTGGAAAAGAGAGTGGAAAGACTATCTTCTAGCACATGTTGCAGCATAAATTTTTTGGGTGATCCTCATTGAATCTTATGAGCCCTTTATTGATGCTTATATCATTGGTAATCATAATTAAACAGGGCAAGGAACCTGAGGCAATTAGAATCTCATAGTTAAAAAATTTAAAAATGTTCCTTGGGCATAAATGATAATATTCATGCAAAAATCCCAATCTATGCATTTGAATACCTGTGGAACGTGCCAAAACGAGAACGCAGCAGGTGCAGTTAAAAGTGGAAACAATAAACAAGGGCTATGAAATTGGAAAGAAGTCAACCCAAGATGTTACCTAAAGGGCTTTAGCGCTCCTTCTCTGGTCTTTTGAGCACTAAACGAACAACTCACTGAACTTTGAGCACTGAACCACTGAACTCTGAACAGAACAACCATTGAACTCTAATCACTAAACGAAAAACTTCTAAATAGAACAACTGAGCTGTAAACAGGGTATAGCATTATAGTGAATGAGCACTGAACAACCGCGATTGAAATTCATTATTATGGCAACAAGGCAGGTTGTGCACAGTAGAAACCGTTGCCATTGTTATGGCAGCAAGTCGTGGAAGAGAAATGGAAGAGCAAAAAGAGGAAAGTAGGTCATCATGGAAGAGCAGAAATCGAAAAGTGATTTTGGTGAGGGAGACATTGTCCGAGATATTTAGTTAGATGTCAAAGAACAGATGTAAATCAGACCAAGACCATATGCCAGACCAAGACCAGATGCCAGATGCCAGATGTCAATCAGACCATATGCCATATTGATGCCAGATGTCAATCAAAGAATCAAAGTGTAGACAACTAAACTGATTAAAAAGAAGGCTTATTGGCCTAATTACTCGTAACCACAACCATTGCTAGGCAATTTCAAACCATGTCTTATTTATAAATTTAGTTCAATAATTGTATTGGAAAACAATAATTTTGGAAATCCGTTTTTTAAATTTCAATTATGTAATTGTCAAATTTCAATATGAAGTATAATTAACTCAGTCATAGTAATTATTTATAAAAAATATTAAATTATTTATTAAATTTATATATTTTATATGAGGTATATAGTATTTTATTATTTATTAAAATTACAATATTAATTATATAAATCATCAAATATTTATATTAATAATAGGTTTTTATATACAAAAAAAAAATAATAAATTTAATAAGAAAAACTAAAATAAATAAATAAAATGAATTCTATAAAATGGTGTAACATTAAATTTTTTATTTTTATTTCATGTCATAATAATTTATAGATAGGTGTTTTTTATTAAACGATTTTCTTATCAAACTAATTAAGAAATATTATTCTTATTAGAAATTGGTCATGTAACTCTCAACTAATTTATGTCATAAGTAGTACAACCACATTTGACTACTCTCCATATCCTTACTCAGAATAGGTGGTTTTTTATAACTTTAACCCTAATTCGGCTCCTGTTTCCACTATTCTGTCTAGCTTAGTTGCGATGCTGGTGGTCTCCCTTCCCAGGCATAAGGAATCCACTCTTCACATCGGGTCCCTTTCCATCGATTCACTAGCTCTTGACTGCTCGTCATTGTCCCCTAGCACCCTTAACCTGCTAGCATCCTGTTCATCCCCTTAATTCAGTCCAGTGCCTCCTACAGACCTCTGTTTTTCCCAAAATCCATCCTCCCGCTCGGATCTCGTACCTGCTGTGACTGCGTAGAATCATCAAACCTCTGAACACCTGGATCTAGTGATAAATGTCAAGGCCCTTCTCCTCCATCAGGTTCTTTCGATACTTTGGTAATCCAGATTAGGTCGGCGGAGACACATTTGGCATCAAACAAACCCTCAGACCCATTACAGGATCATCCTACTACGGGGAGGATAGGAAAGAAGAAAACTAAGCGTATCAAGGCATCTAGTAAGGATTTCACCATTAAGTTCGGTAATGGTCTCACTATGGGGAAGTTGCTGATAGAGCAGGGAAAGTGCTGGTGGGTAGGGTTCGTGGTAGAACATACACAGCAGAGCGACTGGGACTATGGGTTAAAGAGATATGGGGACAAATATTTTTATAGCTACCGAAGGTTCAGACACTGCCCCGTGGGTAGTTTGCACTCCACTTCCCAGTTGAAGAATACACGAACTTGGCTTTTGGCTTGATTTTGGCATATAGAAATGGCGTTGGTTCTACTCAAAAGATGGAGCCCTCTTTTTGATCTAGAAAAAGAGCAGATAGGATTAGGACAACTCTGGGTGTGGTTACCAGGTTTACCTCTCCAGTACTGGTCAGAATAAGTGTTCGTAAGGATAGGGATACCCTCCACACCTTTTTGGATTATGACAAATCCATTGTACAATCCAAAAATCAAACCGTAGCTCGTATTTTGGTACATTTGGACACCCAGGACGGCCTGGTAGAAAAAGTAAGCCTATAATGGCGAAATTTAACCAGGGTACAAACATTAGAGTATGAGGGTGTGCCTTTTAGATGTTGTAGGTGGCACAAGGTTGGGCATTTGTTCAAAGAATGCCCTCTAGTCTCGAAACCCCTGGATGTAGCAATGGGAGAGGAAGTTGGCAATGACAAGGGAACTCTGGACAACATCAGAAAACATTCCGTGCCTACTCCAGATCCATCTCGAAAGATGACTCCATCTAGTCAAGTTCAGCATGACATAGGAATCCCTTTGGGCCCTCCATCCCTTCCTCTGACTTGAGCTAGGGCAGCTGCTAAAGCGACTCATTGAACAGGTATTTCTCTTCCCTCTTCCCCTATTCTATCTTCTGTTTATGCATCATCTGCACATCATATGCATAGTGTATTGTCACTGCACTATTTCACCCTTCCTGCCTCCATATCATGCTCACTTCTCCCTCACCATCTGATATACTCCACCACCTCCCCTATTACCCATCCGGTGGTCTCTCCCTCTCCATCTCCTCCTCCTCCCTCAACACCCTCATATCCATATAATCTTTGATCATGCTCAACCAATGGGGAATCACATCTATCAATTTCTGGCCTTGGCCTAACTCTCCCTTCAACATCCATCAAACCCCTACGGGGGCACAAATCATTCCTATCACATGTTATTCTTCTAGCAGGCGCTAAGGTGATCTCGGGAAGACAATCCTCACTAGATCAGGTTCTTAGAGCAAAGAAAACCCTTGACATGGTTCCCCCATGAAATGTCTTTCCTTTAATTGGAGGGACCTGGCTAGCACTCCCAAAAAACTAGTCCTCCGTAGACTTTTTTCTGTTGAGCCTGTTGATATTATTCTTCGACAAGAAACCCTGGGGGAAGCTCAACAAATTGCCAGGGTTCTGCAGAGTATAAGCCCGGGGTGGGAGTTCCTTTCTCTCGATGCTACGGGTTGACTAGGTGGGCTGGCCTTGGGATATAATCCCCGTACTATAAACCCTAAACCGACTTGGGGAGGGAAGGGGTACATTGGTATTGATTTCTTCTCTATGGAGATGGGAATGGAGTTCCAAGTAATCAATGTATATGGGTTGTGGCAAGGGCGGGAGGCCTTCTGGAATCACCTCCTCCATCTCTCCTTGTCCTCACCTGACAACTTCATCTTGGTAGGGGACCTCAACTTTTCTATTGGATACACTGAGTCTTGGGGATCATCAACATAGATTGATCCACTCTCTGATATCATGGAAAATCTCCTTGAACAGGCGCACCACACTGATGTTCCTATGAACAAGCCTCTGCCCACTTAAAGGAATAGAAGGGTTGGGGAGGCAACCCTCGCTAGAAGACTAGATTGTTTTTTCATTAAAAATATGTTGATTCAGCATTTATCTCATTACATGTAGTGGGTTGGGTCCAAAGGCATCTCTAATCATTCACCTATATATCTGGAAATTGTTGGACTACCAACCAAGCCCAAGGCCCTGTTCAAATTCAATTAATCCTGGCTATAAGATCCCTCGTTCATAGATCTGGTCACTAATTACTGGACACAAAACTCCCCCTCACAGAGTCACACTTGGGCTGAGGGATTTTGTCAAAACCTTCTTCAGCTCAAGAAGCTCACTATCAAGTGGGCAAAGGAAAAACACCAAAGGGACATCCATACCCTCTCCTCTGTGGAAGGAGCCTTGGCAGACCTTATTGATGACAACAACAAAGGTTTCTTAAGTGTTGAAGCCAAATCGAACCTAATTGATTTGGAAAATAAAAGAGAAAAAATCTTGAAGGAGAGAGAGGAATCTTGGAGACTCAAGAGCTGGGCAATCTGGCTCAAAGTTGGGGATGAGGACACTACATATTTCCAAAACTTTTCCAAGGGAAGGAAAGCCTCCAATACTATCTGGAAATTTCCCATCCCTGACGGAGGTATTGCAAAAACCTTTCATCATCTTTCACAGTTGGGTATATCACATTTCCAATAGCTATTCAAGGAGCCTCCTGTTACAAACCTTGCCGAAATCATTCAAGTAGCAGGGCACTTCCCAAGATTTGTTAACCAAGAAATGGCAGATGAGTTAACTTCACCAATCACCGAAGATGAACTTGAAGGGAAATTTAAATGGTTTCAGAAAGATAAAAGCCTTGGTCCGGATAGTTGGCCCATTGAATTCTATTTAGCATTTTTTAGCCTCATTGGGAATGATCTTCTCAATGTTGTGGAAGAGTGTAGGACAACTAGAAGAATGTATGAGGCCATCAATGCCACCTTCATTGCACTCATTCCGAAATATGACTCACCTGAATCCTTCAATGATTTTTGTCCCATCTCACTCTACAAATACCCTATACAAGATCATCGCAAATCGACTTCGTTCGATACTCTCCCACCATAAATCCCCTGAGCAATTTGCATTCCTCCATAACACGCAGATCCATGAAGCCATAGGCACAACCCAGGAAGCCATTCATTCTATTAAATCTATGAATTTGAAAAGACTTATCCTCAAGATTGATTTGGCCAAGACATTTGATCGGGTAAACTAGCTCTTCCTCAAGATGATCTCGATTCACTTAGGGTTTCCTTCAACATTCACAGACTAGATTATCTGTTTCATAAACATAGTTTCCTTCAATATTTTGATAAATGGATTGGCATCACAATTCTTTCATGCTGAATGTGGGCTGCGACAGGGATGTCCATTCTGTCCTCTTCTATTTCTATTAGTGATGGAAGGACTCAATAGTCTCATCGCCTCCACAAAAAGGAACAACAATCTCAAAGGTATAAGAATGAATGAACTCTGCCACCTCACACATCTGCTCTTTGTAGATGATATCCTGATCTTCTTGGATGGCAGCATCAAGGATACAACCTCCTTCCATGATATTCTAACTCTCTTTGAAAAAGCCACATGCATGGCTGCAAACTAGTCAAAATCTAATATTACTCTCTCACATACCACCCCACAGGAGGACAGAGCAACACATCAGTATTTTCCTTACCAAACACATAACCTCTCGGATTGTTTCAAATACTTGGGATTATAGATCAAACACCACAGCTATCGTATTGTTGACTAGATCTGGTTAGTGATTAAAATTGAGAAGAGGCTGAAAATCTAGAACCATAGATTTATTCAAGAGCAGGGAGACTTGTCTTGATAAAATCAGCACTAGAAGCCACCCTGGTATATTGGATTTCACTTCCCTGGATCCCTAAGGGAATTCCCAGTTGTATACAACAGTTATGTTGTCGATATCTATGGAATGGTCAAAAGGAAGGTAAAACATTTTCGTGGGTAAGCTAGAAGAATATTGCTTTGCCAAAAAAATCGGGGGGGGGGGGGCCTAAAAGATCTACCTATTTTTGGCCAAGCCCTTGCAGCCAAGATGAGTTGGTTTCTCCTCACTGCAAAGAATATTTGGACGACTATGACATATCATAAATACATTTGGCCGCAACAAACATTGGACTGAGTTTGTTTACAAGACTAGCCTCGAGGGGGCATATCAATTGTATGGAAAGCAATCTTACAAACAATGCCTTTCATTAGAGTAGGCTTGGATTGGCATATCAAAAATGGAACATCTATTCATCTAGGTATCGATCCATGGATAGGTGGGGGAACAGATATCAAATGCATTTGGATCTCATACATTATCTCAATCACAAGAATCTCATGACGATTGCGCAAATTATTGATCATGAACACAGTACCATATTCAGACAACATTGGTGATCAACACATGATCTGAATATTCCTATTCAATGGTAGCATACCTAGAATTCATATCTAGTGGAATTGTCCGAACTGCATAGAACTCCCAATCAAGATCCTGATGTATTAGTATGCATCCCTGTTGAGCACGAGAAATACACTCCTAAGCTGGGTTATAACCAACTACTACTGGACCATAACCCCACACACACTAATGCATGGTGGCAATAGATATGGATATTGAAAACTCCACGACGGGCACGTCTCTTCATGTGGAGTGTATTAAGCAATAAAACTCCCAGAGGTGAGGCCCTTATGCGCAGATCCATACATGACCCGATTTGGTTTATATTATGCAAACAAGCATCTGAATCAAACAAGAAACTTTTCTTGTTCTGTCCATCCGCCACTCATTTCTGGCAAGCTGTTACACAACAACTATCTATGCGAAATGATGGCAGGGCCCTTCTATATCATAAGCATGAAACAATTGGACTACTAATCATAAGGGAGAAAAAGCGCAATGTTTACCTCTAATAATTTGCTGGACCTTATGGCTCACCCGGAACCACCTTATTTTTAAGAATGAATCCGCCCACTAGCCACTGCTCAAAGGTAGTGATTATCTACCACAACATACCTGAAGAGGCAAAGGCACACACTCGCAAAATGTTGGGACCTAGTCGGATTGATAAATCACAGTCGTGGGCTTTCTTTGATGGGGTTGCTCAACCACATGGCTATGGAGGGGTTTCTTATTATACCTCTTGGAACAACATTGCTACAAAGTCCAATTAGGACTAGGGGAGGGAACAAACAATTTCGCTGAGCTTATCACTCTCAAACACTTGCTCCATTTTGCACATGCACATAACTGCACTTCCATACAGATCTTTAGAGACTCACAAATTATCATTAATTGGTTCAATAACAAAAATCACTGTCATGCTATTTCTCTACAAAATATTTTGGATGAAGTCGACAATCTCAAAGAAATTTTTAATACAACCTCTTTTCATCATATATACAGGGAACACAATGAAGATGCTGACAAAATTTCCAAGCAGGGATCGCTACTACCCAGAGGCTTATGGATAATAGATGAACAACAGGGATCATATTACTATCAGTATCATCACTGGCCATATATAGATCAAGAATACTATAGGGTAGAAAGGCCTTAAGTATACTTTTATTTTTGTTTTTTGTGTTATTAAAAAGCCATAAACAATATGTCTATATATATATTATATATATATATATATATATATATATATATATATATACATATATAATATATATATAGTATATATATATTTCTCTGAAAAAGAGTCTCACAGACTGAACATTGGTACAGGAAATAGCAAGGCCATACTTTTTTGAAACATCTAGTATTTTGAAAAGGTCCTTGACCTACATTAATCGCATATGCCTACAAGAATCTACTACATGTAATTTTTTTCCCCATAATGAAAAGATTACGATTTTTCCTTTGGAAAAAAAAAATTTAATTTGCATGCATACGCAATAAATAGTAATTAATGGATCTAGAAATTTAAGAAGAAATAAACCCTCATAGTGTAGATTTTAGATTTTCAATTAAATTCTAGTGGATATGATGTGACAAATTGTCTAGTTGAATATCCACAGACAGTTTACAGATCATATTGATTTTATAGAAATTTTATTTGGGTATATTTTCGGGAATTGTAGGGGATCAAGATCTGTTAAGCTAAAAGTCATACAACCCCAACCGTGGTTGACCGATATGTCAATAACCCTCATGATCCCATAGAGGAGAGGTTTGCATGACTAGAAACACAAGTCACATATAAACTATAATGTGACCCTTCTCATGGCAACCCTAACCAATAAACTTGAATTGTTCAAAGATGATGGAGGTTCTAATACGAAGGTCATATAGGATGGGAAATCAACATATTGGGAAGATCTAGAGAGGGAGCTTAAGAAAGAAGTTGAAAGGATCAACCTAGATTGAGTTCCATGAACCATTCATATTCATTATTCAAAATAGTAGCAAAGGTCGGCTTCAAGTTGTATCAAGGTGAGATTGACACTCAGAAGCTAAATCACTAGTAGCATCAAAATATAAGTTTATTCCAACATTCATATATAGAGGAAGAAAAAAAAATCAATTATTTGGCTAAAATTAGAGGGGAAATTCCCTAACCTAGTGGGAATTCCACATAGAGAATTTGAGGTTGAAGGGATATACTCTAATGCCTAAGTGGGATGATTTCAAAACCATCATAAAGTCACTGTTTTACCCTTTTGGTTATGTAGAGGACCTGTGGATCTGATGGCATTACTTTAGGAAGAAGCAGGGGTAGAGTGTATAGGAGTACACCACATAGTTATCAATGTGTCCATAATGTTGGTTATCTCTCCAAAGAACCTAGACGTACTCCTCGATTATATGGGGGTCTACATAGTCATCTATGGAATTAAGTGATGCTTTTCAAACATAGATTGGTGGACGATGCTTGTGTATAGGCACAATAGCTAGAGAACATTAGCTAGAGGAAAGGGAAATCAAGTGAGTCAAAGAAGTGGGAGCTCTAGGATTATTCTAAGGAGGTGAAGGACAAATTAAAAGGGATGAAAAGAAGATAACAACCATAACACACCAGTTCAAAGATCCTAACAACCATTATATGCTCAGAAGCCAAAAGGATAAGCGGTATGTCAATAGTTGTTACTCAAGTCACATGTCAATGGATCAAAGTAAGTTTATTAGTATCAGGGAAATAAATGGAGTTAGAGTAAAATTTGGAAATAATGCATTTTCAAAATCATTGGAAAAGGGATCATTGTCGTTAATAATGGAAGAACCAAAGCACATTATCTTTTTTTATATAGAGTGATTGAAGCACACTATTTTTTGTATATAGAATGATTGAAGCACAATTTTGAGTGTCATTCAAATATGTGATTAAGGTTTTAATGTTTTATTCAATTCAAAATGTTGTGATATTTGAAAGTCAGATACAGGAAAATTGGTAGATAAAGCCATTAGGACATATAGTATGATACACATACTTTATTAATCCAAGACAAACAAAAGCCATTATTGGAAAAGTAAGATATTACGATATCGTCTCCCATTTTCTTCAAATAAATAATGCCTCTACATAGGAAGAACCCAAGATTGTCCGAAATTTGAAAAGAGGAACCAATAAGTTCAAAGGTGAGCTTCCTCTCAAATGCTTTGAATTTGGAAGAATTGGTCAGTATGCATCTATATGCCCTATACTAATATGAATGATAGTGATGATGACTCAAGATTAGAATATAAGTATCAAAAGAATAAGAAAGCTTGTAAGAAAAATAATTTCTACCCTAATTAACAAAGTGACAGTGAAAGTAATGAAAATGTGACTAATGAAGAAAGAGATGAAATATTATTCATTACTGAGACTGGAGAACTTGAAGAAGAAGTTGATTGTGAGGGAGAACTTAAAAGTGCATTGAAAGAAATAAGGATTCTCATAAAGATGATGTAGTAGCTTCAAGACAAGAGTCTAAATGAAGACACGATTCTTTCTCTTAAAGTTAAACTAGAAGAAGAAAAAGGGTAAATGAGTTTCTATCTGAACAACTAAATGAGAAAGAACATATGTGTCAAATACTGAAGGAGGAAGTTACTGTTGGTGCTCAGATATGAATCATGCAATTCACCCAATTCCACATTAATTGTCAACCCAGGGTTCTACGAGTTATTTCAAGGCTATCAAGAAAAGTATATGCAGGCCACAGTTTCCCTACCCAGTACTAAACATTCAATTACAAACTTAGCAATGTGTAACAACAAGAAATAACTATAACAACAAATAAGAGTAACATCAAGTAATGACTGTAACAACAATAAGTGTAATATCAAAGTAGACTCACAGCAACACACTGATAATCATTCACAACAATAAATAACTTAACTGAAATAAATCTATGCACACATATATCCAACAACTCCTAGTCATGAGAGTGGGCCCAACTCCATAATCAGGGCTATGGAAAGATCAAGAAGTCATGAAATTCTTAGAAGATTAGAATTTCATTAATCAAAAAGGGGTATTACAACGTAAGTTGTTTTAGACTCGAATTTAATGTAATTCCCTTAGATATTAACTGTCGACTTTCACAGACCTGTAAATCTACTTATACAATTTTTTAACACTAATAACTCATAGAATTACAACAATTGTCTCCCTACAATTACATAGTGCTTCCTAAAGAAAAATAGAGTATAAAGATAACAGTGCATTGATTGAGAGGTTGATCCATCATTGTAGGTAATATCTCAAGATAGCGTTGCCAGCTCGATGGTCACCATTCATTAAACCATGGTCTTGATCATTCTTCCTCCAAATTTGCAAGAATAATCGAATTAGAAAGCCACTTAGGAAACAATCTCCTATGACTATGCTTCATTGATTAATGATTCATAATGACATGAAAAGAGGTATACCTATATGGTTTAGAATGTAAATTGATCAACAATGGTGTAAAATAAATACAATATACAAGGTAAAATGGTGGGTAAAAACATGCAAATTCAGCCACCAACATCTCCCCCCAACTAGTCTTTATGAATGTCCTCATGCAACACGTTGCCTACGCAGATTTGGGTTGGATTTGCGATGATCAACATGAAGTTGTTCAAGATCATATTTTGCAACCATTTTTGTTCCTGGAGACTTGTATCCATCTTTCTGGATAACTTCCTTCTACCAATCCTCACCTACCAAGTAAGTTGGGGTATACTAATCAGTTGGCAGCTAGATAATGGGGAGCCGGAACCTCAAACCCATCCATTAGACCCCACAGAGCTGCATGAATTCAATATACTGGGGTACTCTATTTAAATCTTGAGCAAAGTTTGGGACCCTAAAAGGTTCACATATCCTAACTATTGATGATGGTAACATCCACAATTTCTAGCAGTTGTTTGAGGCCTCCTCTTGACTAGTAAACAAATATTTTGTGCATATGTCAACACACCATTTTTGGGTTGCCAGCATCTATCCTTTCCGTCCTTCGATCTCCAAGAAGTTTTGGTGTCTGTTATAGACATTCATAGACTAAAAAATCTCCATCCAAATGACAAGCGATCTATTTGCTTTATTCTCTTCGAATGTGTCGAAGGCCTTCTTCCACTTAACCTAATTAATAGTGTAGGAGGTAAGGACCCTTAGTTGAATATCTACCACATATAGCACTAGGTTGAATGATTGATAATTGCCCAAAAATTAATCATGCATATAGAGTTCGCACATCAGGTGTTGGTTCAGGATCTTGTGGCTCCTTGAGATATGCAAAAATGGTATCGGGTCATCTATTACATTTTTGATTTCCTAATGATGCTTTCTATATAAAATAATAAATACTCTTCATGGAGGAACAAAGAATAGTTGTGGGTAGCGGGTTGGCAAGCCATTACCTATTGTGCCAGGGCGAACATTTCTTCCTTATCAGCCTTCAGCAGTTGCACCTGCCCTTCCAGTTCCTCAATTTTCTTTTGTTGCTTCTCATGATTTCGATTATATTTCTCTATCTACTCCATGTAATCAGTAACTATTTTCGCAGCTTGCTCATGAACTCCCCTCTCTCCCTCCTAGTGGGATTCTAAAGGAATGGTCCCTTGTTGAAGGCGAGATGCAGTAGCTTGCCACTTCTGAATCTCTGCACTCATAAAAAAAATTCATGTGACTAGCAAGGTAGTGTCTTCAACACCCTCTTCTTGTGACTTCTCTACTTCTTGACCGTCTTCTCCTTCTGATCTCTAGTCCTCCACATATTCCCTTAGTGGCTTTGTAGCCACTGCAGGCCTTTACTGGCTATTGTCAACAATAAAATTCTCCTCTAATGGTCTTGTGGAGATAGTATCTGCCATAATTTCTTCAGTTTGTTCTTTGAACAACACTGATTCTTATGTGGGAGTGTTGATCACCAATCCCTCAATTTGTGTAATTTGTTCACAAGTTGACACTGGTTCTTGTGTAACAATGTTGACTATGGTGCGTTTAACTGCCCCGACAAATTTTAAGATCAAGGGAGAGGTCTTTTCCTTCACTAGGCACCAAGGGGAAAGAAACATCCTTACCGCTATTGGTAAGGATGCAAAAAGCGAAGAAAAAACAATGTTTCTTCAATTTTCATTCTTTCAGTTCCTTTTGCCTCGATCCCTCCTTCCCTTGGCTAGTCTATGTTCCCTTTTTCTTTTTCTGCTTGTGATTCTTCCAATTTTTCCTCCTGCTCGACAGTCGATATTGATTCTTATGGAGTAGTGTCGATTGCAGCCCCTGTTTCTTTCAAGGGTTCCTTAATCAATAGAGAAGATGATGTTGGTTCTTGTGTGTTAGCACCACTTGCAATTTCATCCAAGGGCGACAATTCTCTCCTCAAATTGGCAGTCCACGCTGGTTCTTGCAGAACAACGTCGACTGCATTCTCCTCTATCTCCATTGATTCTACTTCCATTGGGTCAACATGCGATGCTAGTTCTTATGGATCAATGTCATCTATGGCCTCTCATGTCTCCATTACTTCTACTCCTATTGGGCCAGCAGGTGACACTGGCTCTTATGGAGTATCGTCATCTACAGCCTCTTCTTGTTTTGCCATCAATTCTTCCTCATTCTCCCTTCCAAGCATTAAAGCTACAATCTCTTCTTCTACTAGCTTAGTGAATTGTGGCCAAGCCATAGAAGTTCGAGACAAAGTATGCACCACTAATAGTCTGACTAGCCCATGATTTGTAAGGACCGCTAATGCTTGTCGAGACCGATGAGCAAACTATGCCATTAGTTGAAGATTGTTCCATAGAAAATATGGCATATCTAGAGAATGAATACGTGCATGTCGAAACTGAAGGCATGCAAGAAGCTTGAAATGATACTTAAATAGGGTAGAAAACAAGCCTTCACAATTAATATAACTCATGAAAAAATATTCAACCTCGGCCCATGGGCGGAAAAAACTTTCAATCATACCCCCTACCCTTCTAGAGTGTTGTTTATCGAGCCTGCAAGAATAATTATGGGAAATATGGAAAAGGATATTTCCGAGAAAACCATTTATTTCCTCCTTGCGGTAATCCGCTAATAGTCGAAATTACTTCCTCTGTGACGGAAACATCCAACCCAGGAACTATGGAATGATTTTCATCCAAGTTTAATGTGGATTCAACTGTAATAGTTTCATCAAATCCTTGCAGCCTCTCAAAATACACATGTCATCCTGTATCT
Source organism: Pinus taeda (assembly GCA_000404065.3). Lineage (NCBI taxonomy): Eukaryota > Viridiplantae > Streptophyta > Pinopsida > Pinales > Pinaceae > Pinus > Pinus taeda. The sequence continues at coordinate 155,192 of APFE030021928.1, forward strand.
AAAAAGACCTGCCATACATCTGGATTTCTTTGAACCTGCACTGTGTTCTCTGGTTCGTGCCTAATGGATTGCTCACCCATCTTGTAGTTGCTTAGTAGCAGAAATTCAGTGTCAATCCCATTTATATTCAAAGCTCCATGAGAATGTTTCAAAGTGGGTTCCTCACCCAAGGCATACAAGGGATAGGAAGAAACAACTCTTGAATTCAATAGCTCTACACTAATGAATGGAGGCCTTGTTCAGATTCGTTCTTATAGATGATCAAGTGGAGAATTATAATGCCTCTTCCTCCTTGTAGGATATTAAAAGTATTTTATAAACCCAAGGTTTTTCCTAGATAGGATAGATTCCCATATGACACATAGAGGATTACATAGTGAGCAACTTACAGACCCCCAAGGTATAATTATTCATGTGCTAGCCACAATTTCCTCCTCATACAATAATGTTCATGTTCATGTTGGTTGGTCTAAGACATCGTTATTGTGGTATTGATGGTGCAAAGGCATTTTATGTTTTCCTGGTTATTTGATGTATGGTCTTAGTTTTTAGTGTTTTGGTTGTCTTGGCTATGTCGTAATGGGTTTCACTTTAGAAAGACCTGCATATGTGTTATTCTCGGATGATGGTTATTTATTTTTTGAGAATGTATAACCTTCAAAACCTGTGGTATGTCTGTGATGTTTTGAGACTTATGCTAACTAGGCATGTGTGCATGTTTCATACTGTGGTTGATTTCTTTCTACTTATGGTTGCATGGTTCTGGTTGTTATTGTTTTGATGCAATGTTGGAGTTTCTTAGCTCACAAATACACACGCTCGTTATGGTAACAAAAAGTTTATCTTCTAGTCATGTATGAACTCTATATAAGCTCTTGAAGGGAGACCCAATCTTGGTTTAGGTGTGTCATCAGGTAAGAAAGGTGAACAATGTGATTTGGATATCTGTTTATTGAGTAATATAAAGTTGCAATTTTATATATATACACCAAATTGAGTTCTTTTATATAAAACTTATAAAAGATGATAGATTTTACTAGCAATATCTATACTATGACAAGAACATTAAATATGTGTGAATATTTTTATTCATTTATATTGGTAATCATCAAACAATAATTTTAAATTTTTTTAGATGTGCTTAGAAAAAACTCAAGAAAAGGCAGTGTAAAATGTGAGAATCAAACTTTCTAGCATAAACAACAATTAGTATGACCACCAATGTAAATCAAGTGTAGTTAGTGCTTTACACCGTGTTCAATTTGACAATGGGAGTTGAGAAAATCAATAGAAATTTAAGTACAACCATTAATTATATATATATATAATATATATATATATATAGTATATATATTATATATATATATATAATATATAATATATATATATATATATATATATATAATATATATATATATTTTTATTTTCTTTCACAAATTCGACGAAACTAGTGAGGGTTGTTGCATCCTTCTTATTGTTCAAATTGAACAAACTTCCAAAGGATTGTTGCGAAATATAGGCACATCCACCCCCACACTAACCTAAAAAGATGATGAAAATGAAATAAATTTAATCGTGGGAGCACAAAAGCACAAATAACTTTAACCATGGAAGTACAAATAACTTCAATCGCATCCACAACATGCTTATCTATACAATCACTTTTGTGTTTTCATGATCCAGAGGACATACTCAACACTAATGTCAAATTTATACATTGAATATGGATGACAAGGAAACTATGAGTGTGACTGAACATATCTGAATTATGATGAACATATATGAATTTAAGCTGCTAAGTCAGATAGATACCTCCTGTAGGTCGAATCGATTTTACTTGTGACTAACTGATTAATTAAATCTCGTTTCCTTTGTATGTCATCTTAGCGTAGACATGGGACGGCTTGCAATCTATATAGAGATTGATAACTTGTAGTATTACAATCAATTGAACTTTACCCATCAACATAGGGAGAGCTGGGGTACCAGATGCAGTGGATCTATGGCGATTCCTATTTCAGACCCTATAGCATTTTAAATGCAGTCTAACATGGCCGCTTGATACCCAAAGTATATTGATCTCTATTTCTTTTTCAATGGCAGTGGCATGGCGGCGTATTATATCGGGATATCGAGCGACCATGTCAGGTTGCATTTAAAATGCTATAGGGTCTGAAATAGGAGTCGCCGTAAATCTACCATCCTAAACATCAGAAATATAAGTATTTTCAATTGTTTTAGAATGGTTACACGATAAGTGACTTGGCACATAAATCAAAGATTTCAATTGATAGGGTGGGATCCAATGACCGAAGCGGTTAACTAAGGAAAGTAAATAAAGGAATTCAGTTGACATTTAAATATGTAAGATCCAATGATCGAATGCATTTTAATCGTCTAACAATTAATCAAATGGTACATAGAAGTGCAGAGTGACAGTTAAGGGAAGTTCTTCCCAAAAGAACCCCGTACAGGGTAAAAATCAAATTATGTACTTAGAAAGATCTATTTTCCAAATAAAAGTTTATAGCATTTGAAGTAGTGGTTGTTCTTATAACTTAAAGGGTTTTCTCGCATAAAAAACATCAAACTTTTGGAATCATTTTTTATTTTCTTGTCCCCATTTATCTTAGTATATTGATTTTTTATTAAAGCATTATGAATTGATTTATTGGGGATCCTCTAGGATATGAGCATGCATCTAACTGTATGCAATAGCGATCACATGGCATTGATAGGCTAGGATTTTTTTTTGTATATATAGATCAAATTGTGAAAGATTATTGAAATATATAAAAATTGAGTTGGAAAAAAATTAAATAAATAAAATACATATGAAAAACTGAGAAGAGTTTACATGAATGTAGTATATTGTATTTATGAAATTTCAATAGAAAATAATCTCATTGTAGGTAATAGTTGTAAGAAGAGGTGTTGAAAGAGTTCTTTGATAAGTATTTAGACCCGGTTTTGTTGGACAAATTCATATATTTAAAATTGATTAAATACTTATTAGTACAACTATATAAATTAAATAGTTAGTAAATATTGATAAACATCCAAGTATTAAAACACTTACACCATAATACATCTCACATTACAAAAAAAATCATAAAAATTAAGTAAATTATAACTTTATTATTATTATTATTATTATTATATCATTTAAACAATATTTGTAATCATGGAGATTCACTCCACTTTATCATAGAATTTACTAGTTTTTGCCAATAGCACGATGACCATTACTATGACTTATTAATACCACATGCCCAATATGACAAGCATTAATATTACATTTTCTTTAATTAACTAACTTAAGATAAATTATTAAAAAATATAATTAATTTAAAGATAAATATTTACATTTCATCCATATTTTATAAAAATTAAATTTTTACAGCCATCTAATAATTAATAATAATTAAATTAAAATGGTAAAATATCCATCTTGAAATAAAAATGCTTAATAAATGTAAATGCAAAATAAATTTCATTCGCCTCTGCCTTTCAAGAGACATTATAATTGTTCCCATTGAACATTACACTCGTTACTTTATATTTTTATATTTCAAGAATGTAAGTACTTTAATTCTGCAAGTATCTAAACAGTTATGGTTAACCTGGCTATGAAGACCCACCTTTAAGGCTTCATAAACACCTTTATTTGCTATACAATGACCTTATTTTTCACTACTACGGGGCAAGAAAGGTGGTATTGAATCTGAGAACAGCATTGAATCCAGCAATTTTTTCCGTGGTAACAACCGCATAGCCACGAGCATATCTGAACCTGCCCGTCCCTCCAACCACCGCATACTCACACTGCAGTTGATCGAACCTGTAGGTTCCCTGCAACTCCAGAGTGCTAACGCTGTACTCAAAGATGAGCGTGAAAGCCATGAAGAAATCAAGTCCAGTAACCAGATTCGAGATCAGGAATTTTGGTTATGACATCGCTGAAGACAATGACGGTTCCAAACTTGCCCGAGTTTGAAGAAGAACCATTTACTCCCGTGATAGTAAGGTAACTGAGGTTGCTCCCTTTCAAATTGTGTGCAAGTAGAACACCATGTTGGTCTCAATTTCACTCGCAGCAGCCTGCAGGGAAACGATAACCCATGGAACAAGAATGGAAGAATTACAAAAAAAAAAAAAAAAAAAAAATCATAGATTGAGTTTGCGAGAGAGTGTTGCAGCGCTGATGAATAAATAGGTGCTACAAGCCATAAACGACATAGCTTCCAGATCCTAAATCCACACCCCCATTGTATATTTGGGTTCAGAGGGCAACCGCAAAGTCAATGACCAGATCCAAATGGTTTACATAATTTAATATTGATTGATGCTCTTCTATTTTTGGTTTACATAATTTAATATTGATTGATGCTCTTCTATTTTTCCATCTTTTTCCCTAACCATGATAGCCAAACAAAATGCTTTGCTCTGCCATTCAGAGATACACACTAAATTGATATTCGGACCTAACGAGCCATTGTTCTAGAAGATGCAGATATAATATAAGATGTATGGGGCCATTTTCAGCAGAATATTTTTATCCAGTGTGGCACCATTTGAAAACATCTCACGGTGGTTGGAAGCACGAAACCTAACTATGATTTTCCAAATGTAAATACTATCTTAGTTTTCTCCAAAATACTCTAAACATTATCCATGGAAAATTTAATGAAATTTTCTTGCACACTTTCACTAAGATGGGCTACAAACGAAGTTGTAACCTCCTGCCATTCTGAACTAAAACCTCCAACATATAACTGATTAACACTGATAGTGTCCGAATTAAACCTTCAAGGTGATTGAATTTGCACAAGATGACTTGCAGCGAATGTTATGACTTCGAAGTCATTAATTTTGATAATAATCAACCTAATTTGTTAATTTTGATAATGATCAACCTAATTTGTTAAAATCAGAAACCAAAATATTTATATAACATATCTACAATTAGTATGGGGGACTAGATCATTTAGCGTGGGGAATCTGGTTTTTTCACGGAGTGTTCTAAACACTAGATTTTGGGAGGTTGAGATGTACAAAGTCGTAATCGTATTATCAATCTAAAAAATTAAGTAATAATAAAATAAAATTATTATAACAATTAAGATTATTATATAAAAAGAGAGTAAAAATTGGTTTGTTGCTAAATTAGTTAATTTATTACTGACATTAATTTGTTATTCTGGAATCAAGTTAATGATTTTTAATTTGCCACTAAGTTTGATGCTAAATGATATTAAGAAGAACTTAGATTTTTTAAAAATACTAAGTAATATAAAATGATTCGGAGAAGATGATCGATAAACTCTTTTGGATATTTGGATATTTTATTGGATAGTTTTTTAGTTCTTTATTATATATCTAATAAATTTAGGTTGAAAATCAAAAATATATATTAAGAGTGTTATTTTTCTTAATTTGGATTTCGTAAATTATTGTTTATATTAATATAAAGTAGAAAATACAAAAAATAAAAAATACATGAAAATACAATCCAATGCACTCACAATCAAAACTAAGCCAGCAGTCAAAACTAAGCAAGTAAGCAAGCAGTAGGAAAAAAAATTTGTGAAAAATTTTTCACCAAATTCAAGATACCTCAGAAGAAATTCACTTAAATTTTCGTTGAATACTTGATGCTAAGATACAAGACGGAACACAAAGTTACTACACCATATCACCTGTGCGTCAATGGCGAAGTAGAGGTGAAAAACAAAATTATTGAAACCATTATCACTAAGACAATAGACTAGACCTCAACGGTTTGGATAGCACTCCCTGAAGCTCTATAGGTCTACAAAACAACATGGAGTATTACTACTAGCTACACCCATATGAACTTGTGTACGAAACGAGATTATTATTTCCAATTGAGATAGAGATCTAAACACTTGTAACAGTTGTAAAACATGGAATGGAATTATCTAAAGCTTAGAAGCGGGAGCTTTTCTGAATCGACGAATTGGATGAACCTCGGGAGACTGCGTTGCACCAAATAGCAATAATAAAACTTCAAATAGCTCAGTGGTAGGAAAATATCATCAAGGAGAAGAAATTTAAAGATGTAGACCTGACATTGTTGTTTGACTCGAAGTTCAAGGATTTTAGAGGGAAGTTATGCACCTAATGGTTCATGTTTTATGGGATTGATATTGTGTTTGATAACAGGGCTATCAAGCTTTGCACCATTAATGTAGAGAGAATTCTTCCAATGGAAAATGGACATCGGTTTCATTTGCATGGTAAACCTTTGTCCAAAAAACTTATTTTGAGCCCAATCGTCTATGTATGGCTTAATCTAAATATTTCTACAAAGAAACTTCTTATAGATAATACATTCTATCATCATTGATTTGGATTGAATCATTATATTATTTTCATCCATATTATTAATTTTAAAGTGGAAAAAGTGGAGGAATTAGGTTCGATGATCACTTTCACTTACTTGTGGGACAAATTTTAGAAAATTGGGGTCTCAAGCTTTTTGGTAGTAGTTTGAGGCACCAAATATATTTTTTTGGGATACTTTTTTTTTACTGATCATGCACCCATTCACATTATTTTATACATAGATACCTTTCTAATGGCACAATAATTACAATAATTAATTACCTCAATTGGAGTCTGTATGCAAAAGTTATGCCACCCAAAAGTTTACTTTCTTGTTTTGACCACCATACACATGATAGCACAATAATTACCTCATTTGGAGTGAGTATGCAAAATTTATGTCACCCAAAAATTTAACCTTCTTGTTTTGACCACCATACACCTAGATACATTTCTAATGGAGTCTGTATGCAAAATTTATGCCACCTAAAAGTTGACCTTTTTGTTCTGACCACCATAATTTGTAAGGATGTCACCTCAACCCCTATTATTCATGGAAATGGAGCTAGCCAAGTGATCATGATGAAGAAGAATCTAGAAGAGTTCATAGTGTAACCCTAGTTAAATGTTGAAGGAGTCAAACTTGACCACTATTAGGCTATCACGTAATTGGGTCATTAAGAGGAAAAGGGTTTTCATTCTATTTCACTGTAGCCTATAGTGGATTGGGATAGGGGAAACAAAGAGGATTTGGGCATTGGACTCACATCTTTATACTTGCATCCATTTTCCATTCAAAAAAAGAAGAGAATGATATAGTGATAGTGTCTTTTACCATAAAAAACAATAATTATTTTCTACCATAAATAAAATATTTTAATTTCTATTTTAATTTTACATCTATTTTATATAAAAAGATTAAAAAAAAAAAATTACCTTTTAGGAATGTGTTGAAATTATTGTACTAGATAATATGGAATTGACAAATGACATGTAAAAATAATATTATTGATTGTGATTTATTTTATACTGGGTTCTCATGCAATATGGAAAACAAAAAATATTTAATGTCAATCATGAATAAAATATTAATAAATACTATATATATATATATTATATATATATATATATATATATATATATATATATATATATATATATATATATAGATATATATATTTCACTTTCCTTTAAAAGACCATGTAATTTATTTTATTCTTAATATGGAGTTTATATATAACATTTATAAGATATTAATAACCAAAATCATTATGTATACACAATATTATGATATATGTTCTCTACTTATGAATATGAGAGGGCATGTATTGACATTTCAATGTGGAAAATGTGAAACATTAATAGAATATTTCAATGTATAATATTTATATATTCAACTTTTTCACTTAAAAAGATTGCATCCTGAAATATTTGATACTTCTCTAGGCTTAATAAACTCTGAGTTAAGATGGATCTATCTTGATCTAACCATGTGGTTCCTCATGTTGTAATAACTCGTGTTGGTTAGGTACTTTCTCTTAGGAATTGTATTACACATGTTCCTATTCTTATTTAAATTTTAAAATTTAACATATTTTAGTTGGAAATAACTTTAGTTATGTTTTCATTTTTTTTATATAATATTTTAAATTCTAAATTTCATGCTTGAAATTAAATTAATATTTTTTCTTCTAAAATGTATTCACGTGTTTCTATTTTGATTAAAATTTTAGATTTAAACATATTATGGTAATCTAATCTATAGAAGAAATGAATTTTTTCACGATATTTTTTCTGGTTAATTTTAACCAAAATACGACAAATTTTTGAAAGATTGAGTTTAAGTTCTTTAATATGTAGAATTCAAGTGCCACAAAAAGTTTTTTGAAGTTCTTTCATAAAATTGATTTGCCAATAAAATAGTTCATTTTAGATACTTTTTACATTTTCATTTATTATTTTAAATTCTAAATTCCATGGTTGAAATTAGATTATTGTTAAAAAAAATAAGACGATGAGTATTAGTGAATTCTCTTATAAATATGTATGTGGTTGGTTGTAAAAACCTGGTTGTAGCATTTTGAGATCACTTCCTTGGAACTGATGTGTTATACATATAAGATAAAAGTAAGTGTTATAAAGTGTATTGAAATTATTTGTTTATTTGTAGTATATGTTTGTCAATAGCTATGTTTATTTTGGAATAGGGTTTCCAGAATTTTAATTTAATTATCAATAATTATTAGGTTGATGGTATGGATTTAATATCATGAAATATTAATATTCTTAGTAGTATACACAAATCGAATGTTGAGATTTATCTCCAAAGTAGTTATGTCTTTTTAACATTTTTAATTAAATTTATTAATTAAAAAAATGTGATAGGAACAAGTGTCATATGAAGTGAGTTATGGTTTTTTGGGGACATGGTATCGATAAGTCATGATATTGGCCCATATTATTGTAAGAAATCTTATTTATTAATTAAAATTTTTTGTAGTAAAGTCATGTATCTTATTTCATATATTTTTTTATGTATATAACTATACATTAATTATTTTATAAATAATATAATTTTAAATTATAATTATAATTTATTAATTTTTTATGATTTTTAAAATTTTAATAACAACATATGTATATAAAATAAATAATTGTTGTGATGTTTTTTATTGATTAATAATTATTTTAAGTGAAAAGAGCCAGGAGGTTTCTAGGCGGAAAAAATGGCACTCTCGGCTAAGGGTTTTGGACGTCCCAGTGCTTCCCAGAATGGCGCTGCTAGGGCTTGTCTCTCCCCCTCGGCGCTTTGCCTCCCAGGCTCCGTTCCTGTGGATGGCCGACTCTTCATCTTTTTGGATCCACGCAACTCAGCTTATGAGCAGGTTTCTGCTGGCGGAGGGGCAGAAATCAGACCCAACGTTTTTTGCCAGCTCTGCCTCTTCAGTGAAGGCTTTTTCCAAAAACACCGCAGGGATTTTTGCTTGGCCACGATTGAAGACCGCTTCTTGACTACGGTACAACAGAAGCTCCCTCTGCATGAGGGTTCAATTTGTTTTTATTCATGACACTTACCACCAGCTCGGTTCTTTCTCCTCTGAACCGCTCATGGGCCGGAAGCTGGGCTTCTTTTTATCTCTATCTTCCTTCGAATCATCCTTCGTCCGTGTGCCACTCAGGAAGTGGAAGTCTGGAAATAAAAATGCTTCCAGGTTTTCTTGTTCTCAAATCTTCTGAAAAATTCCTGCGCAGGGAGGATGCGTGGCAAGTGTTCGACGGAATACCAAACAGGGATCTAGTCTCTTGGAGCAGGTCTCTAAGAAACCATCATGAAATACAGCATCGAATGATAGTCCTGCCTCTTCTTGGCCCAGTAAAGATGGATGCAGCAAGCTTCAGAAAGGCCCTGGCCCCTCTCAAGCCAAAACAAGTGACTCAGTTCGCATGCCGCCCAGCGAAGGGAAATAAAATACAAGCTCTAGCTGGGCCCCTGGCCGGCCGTGCATGCACCAGCGTCCTCTCGGCTTTGTCTTGCAGAGGACAGCAGACTTCGAAGCACTCCGAGTCTTTCTAGATCCTAATAATGCTCCTCTCAGGCAAAACTCTGCTTTAGTGGGTGAGCTCTTCAGATCTCGTGCAGGACCTCAAGCAAAAATTGAACCTCAAGGTGGGGATTCCTTCTGCTTCTCAAAGACTCCTCCTCAAAGGTAAATAGCTTGAAGATCTCTTACCCCTTTCATTTTACAACATTCAAAGAAATGCTTCAATTATTCTTTCCCTTCGTCTGAGAGGGGGAGTTGTTGGACAGTCATCTTCAGCAGCAGCGTTTTCATACAAAAATGTTGTCCATGCTCAAAAACCCAAGAACTCTGCTTCACCAGCCCAAGCTCCAAAACCCTTTTTGGTGGACAAGATGGAGGAAACCCCCTCCATTGAAGTTATGCATCCAACGATGGACAGTCAGTTCCAACTGTTTGCCGAATTTGGCATTATTTGCAGGTTCAATGGACTCTAGCCAGGCACAACAGATCTCTACAAATGGATTCACTCTAACTGGACCAACAATTGCAAGGTTCTTCTCTGTTCAAAAGGTTTCTTCATTGTAGTTTTTGTTGACAGTGAGGATTATCAAAAGGCACTAACTGAGGGTACGTGGTTTTGGGACTCGACGGGTCTATTCTTAACCCCCTGGTTCCCAGATTTTGATCCCTCCACAGCTATCATTACCAAACTCCCCATCTGGGTCAGACTTCCTAACCTCCCGGTTCATTTATGGCACTTTGTTGTGTTTGAAGGTATTAGCAACACTCTAGGCCGTCATCTAGCCACATTCACCTCGAGAGGGGAAAAGGGCATCTACACCTTCGTCAGAATTTGCGCAGAAATAGACATGAGTAAAGGATTACCAGACCAGATCATTCTGAAAGTTGGAGACTTCCACTGGACTCAGACCCTGGATTACGAGAACACAACGTTCCGCTGCAGAAATTGCCATCTCACAGGGCACCTTCATAGATCGTGTCCAGCAATTCCTGCCCAAAAGAAGAAGGAAGCTTCTAAGCCGAAATCCAAAAGCTGGAAACCATGTGACCCGCCACCCATGGATGACTTCAGTTCTAGCTCAGATGAAAAGGATGTGGTTGAGGACGGGATGTACGCTTCGCTTGCACAGGACCCGCCCACAACAGGTCCTGAGGAGTCCTCGGTACCTCCTCTCTCGCAGAAACAATCGCATGAGACCTCTCCTTCGGATTCAGACAAGGAGATCTCCCCGTCTGCCCAGCTTAGTCTACAAGTCTTACCATCCCAGCCGGATCATCTTGGATGGGTCAAAGTTGGTAAAAAGAAAGGTAAAAAGGGTCACACTGAGGATTCCACCCAAGTTGGGTAGAATCCCTGGCCGGGCTCTTGTCTCTTGATGCGTGTGTATGTTTCTTGTTTAGCACTGCTCACTTCCAGTCTACTCCTAGGCCGAGGTGGATAATTCATCCTTTCCAGCTACCCGTTTTCTTGTGGGTTTTGTAGGAGGTCCTTTGGTCAAATTGTTATGTTCTCGGCAGAGCTTTGGGCTTTAGTCTGCCCGAGGAGTCCTTTTGTACAATATTTTTGTTTTCTTAATACAAATGCTTACTTACAAAAAGATTAATAATTATTTTTATTAACCATTAATAATGTATACTCCATTTTTAAAATTAAATTTGGCCTTTATATAATTAATATTTATCGTTCATGAAAAATCACTTTTGAGTTACTCCACTTTCTAAAATTAATTTTGGTCTTTATATAATTAATTTATTGCTCTGAAGAATCACTTTTGAATTTATAATGCACTAATGTATAGAAATTAAATTATATTTTCCTTGCCAATTTTATATTAAGTAAAAGTATATACAAATCATTGTAGTTAGTTATTGTTCTTAAAACTTAAGAGGTTCCCTCACATGGTAAAAAAACATCAAACTTTTGGAATCATATTTGACTTGCTCGTCCCCATCTATCTTAACATGCTTATTTTTTATTAAAGCATTATGATTTGATTTATTTGGGCATACATCCTCTACGATATGAGCATACATCCACTTGTATCCGATGGTGATCACGAGTCATTGATAGGCTAGAATTTTTTCACATAGAGCAGTTTGTGAAAGACTATTGAAATATATAAGAGTTGAGTTCACAGAATTGAAATATATAAGAGTTGAGTTCACAGAATTAAAACAATTGGAATACATGAAAAAATCAAATGTGTTTATATGAATTAATCAAAAAGTGTTTATATGAATGCAGGATATTGTACGTTTGAATTAATCAAAAGTGTTTATATGAATGCAGGATATTGTACGTTTTTTAGATATGGTTTTGTGGCAAATTTATATATTTAAAATGGTTTAAATATTTATTATTATAAATATATAAATTAAATATCTATTAAATATTGATTCATAATAATATTTATTTTATAATATATTTTATATTATTTTGATTAAAAAATAGTAAATATAATTAATTATAATTTTATTTTAAATTATATTATATTATTATTAATTATAAATTAGTTGTTATTAATTAATATATTGAGTGGTTTTTAATTAAGGAGATTTACTCTATTTTATTATATAATTTAATAGCTTTTGTAAATAGCTTTTACAATATTATGATCATTATTATGGTTTATCAATATCAACATATCTAATATAACACATGTAGATATTACATTTTTTTAATTAATTAATTTGAAGTAAATTATTAAAAAACATAATTAATTTGGAGATAAATATTAACTTTTGATCTTTAAATACCACTATAAATATTTTGACATATTCCATAGAAATTAAATTTCTATCCTCCCTTTTATAATTAATAATAATTAAATTAAAACTTTAAAAAATCTATTATCCCTTTAATACATGTAAATACATAATAAATTTCCTTAATTTATTAAACCTTAATGCCTTCTCAAGAGACATTATGCTCATCTCTAATCATACTAGTTGAACATTATATTTCAACAATGTAAACATTTTAATTATAAAATTATCTAAACAGTTATGGCTAACCTTGTTGTAGGCCAAAGGGACCCACTATTAAGGCTTCATAAACACCATTATTTGTGATACAGTGACCTTATTTACTTACAAAACCTTTTTCACAACGGTTTGACTACGGGAGAAGAAAGGTGGTGTTGAATTTGAGAACAGCATTGGGCCCGTAACTCGATTCCGTGGTAACAATCGCATAGCCACGAGCAAATCTGAACTTGCCCGTCCCTCCAAGCACCGCATACTCACACTGCGGTTGATCGAACCTGTCGGTTCCCTGCAACTCCAAAGTGCTGCCGTTGTACTCCATATTCTGAAAGATAACGGTGAAAGCCATGAAGAAATCAAGTCCAGTAACCAGATTTGTGTTCACGTACGTTCCTTGTGCTCGGCCCACAATGTTGTCAGAGGTAGATTCGGAGCCAGGAATTTTGGTTATGATATCGCTCATAACTATGACGGTTCCAAACTTACCCGGGCTTGAAGAAGAGCCATTTAATCCCGCAACTGTGAAGGAACTGAGGTTGCTCCCTTTCAAATTGTCGTGCATGTAGAACACCATGCTGCTCTCACTTTCACCCGCAGCAGGCTGCAGGGAGACGATGACGATTATGGCCATGACTGGAAACAAAAGCCCGGAACCCATGGAACAGGAATGGAAGAACTTACAAAAATTATAAATTGGGGAGTTTGCGAGAGAGTATTGCAGCGCTGATGAATAAATAGGTGCTACCAGCCATAAACGACATAGCTTCCAGATCCTAAATCCAGACTCCCATTGTAAATTTGGGTTCCGAGGGCAACCCCAAAGTCAATGGCGAGATCCAACTGGTTTACATAATTTAATATTGATTGATGCTCTTCTATTTTGCCATTCAGAGATATACACTAAATTGATATTCAGACCTAACGAGCCATTGTTCTAGAAGATGCAGATATAATATAAGATGTATGGGGCCGTTTTTTATGCTGTGTGGCACCATTTGAGAACATCTCAGGGTGGTTGGAAGCACGAAACCTAATTATGATTTTCAAATGTAAATACTGTCTCACTTTTCTCCAAAATACTCTAAACATTATCCATGAAAAATTTAATGAAAAAGCCAGTATCCCATATTAGGTTTCCTGTTAGATTCTTCTAGTAAATCTATGAAGCATGACGATAGATGTTTTAGCTTGAATCCCGTTCAGGGCTCCAGTTTGACACAACTCTTTACTTGACGAAACCCTCACCTCTTCCTGAGGTCACCTCAGGATAGGGTGATTTGGCCGTGGGGTGCCTCAGCCAAGCTTCCCCGAAAATTTTGAACTCAATAACTTGACCTCTCCACGTGGAGTAATGACTCTCCGGTGTTACCCGGTGTTACAGGGTGTAGTGAGAGGCGATGGGACAACCACGAAATTTCAACCCAATAGCCGGGCTTCTCTATATATATAGCTTATTAACCTTGATAGTATCCGAATTAAACCTCCAAGGTGTTTGAATTTGCACAAGATAACTTGCAGCGAATATTAAGACTTCGAAGTCATTAATTTTGATAATGATCAACATAATTGGTTAAAATTAGAAACTAAAATATTTGTATAACATATATAGAATTAGTATGGGGTTTGTATCATTTAGCGGGGAATCTGGTTTTTTCATGTGCGGGCCATATTTTTCGGTATTTGGTTTCTTTTAAAAACTATGATATTGGCAGGTTGAGATACACAAAGTCGTCATGGTAACCATATTATCAACGCAAAAAATTTAGAATTTGAAAATGAAAATATAAATTTGTTTTATCTTTTTAAAATATATATATATATATTTTTATATATATTTTTATTATGATTTGAGACTTTTTAGGTTTTAGTTCTTATTTTATTTCTTCTTCATCTTTTTCTTTCTAGAAAAAATTGGTTTGCAAAATTACTAGTTTTTTTAATATAATTAAAAATATAAAATTAGTAGTTTTTGTTAATATAACTAAAAATATAACACGATGGAACTTTTTTTAATTTTTAATTTATAGATTATTAATATTTTTCTAATTACTCTGAGATGTGGGTGTATGATCGAGTCTTAAATGCGAAGGGACAGGGGTGTGGCGAGGTGGATCGTCACTTGCCTTCCCAGTACAGAAGGATTAAGAGACGCATGGCTATTGGCTCTCGGCATTTGCACAGAGCAGGACTCATCTGCTTTCATTGCAGCGGCTCCGGTTCACACATCATGTCTACAGCTCTGGTTCTTCACTCTGCACGCTTTGGCCTGCCTCAGAATGCGGCGTTCTTCAATGCCATAGTTATGGAAGGCGCTTCTCAATGCGCGCCAGAGGAAGATAAAGCAAGGTTCAGTCTCGGGTTTGTGGTGGATTCGTCTTCGCTGATTCACTCGCTTCATTCTCTCGCCTCTGGCCTCATTTTTTATCTCTGTCTACTTGATGTTGGCTCTATCATTCCTGAGGCCTCTCGGGACTTGCTCGGGAAGGATAATTCGGTGGTTGGCTCTGTTCTCTTGGCGGAGCGGCTTCAGTTTTTCCTCTGGTTCCTTTCTTCGGCCTCAGGCCTTTGTTTCAAAGTCTTTGTTTCACTCTCTCACCTGTGGACTCATTTCTGATCTTTGTCTGTTTGATGTTGGCTCTGTCATTCCTGAGGCCTCTCAGGACTTGCTAGGAAAGGATAATTTGGAGCTTGGTTCAGTTCTCTGGGCAGAGCGGCTTCAGTTTTTCCTCTGGCTCCTTTCCTGTGCCTCGAGCCTTTGCTGTGAAATCTTTCTGATCAGCTGGCAAAGCTATAGCCATCTCCCAGCCAACGCTGTTGCTCTTCCTACCTGGTATCCCGCTGCTACTATCTCCTTGATGCCTCGCTTGCGCCATAGAATGCGGTGCCGAAGAGGCCAACCCCAGCGCACGCCTTCCAGTCCGTCCTCTGATTTGCCTTCCCTTTCCAATGAGTTGTTTTTTGGCTACTACCCCAGCACCCGCAGTGGGAGAGGGTGGCTTCATTCCTCTAGCCACCACCTTGGGCCTCCTCCCACGTCTGGCTCTACAATTTTCACCTTTAACAGCTCTCTGAATTGCCCAAGGATAATAGCTCATATCTCGGTGGTTTTCCATGAGGTAGAACAGACAGAGGATTCTTAATCTCATCCGGGAGGATCTGGGGCTATCTCTATTCCATCTTCGACCCTCCAGCTGGGGATTAGAAATGTGCCTCGGTAGGCTATGGATGCTTAGGTCCGCAGTGCTCAGGATGTGGTGATGGCGCCGGTTGTCCCTGGTCCCTCCGATCATAACGCTGCTCAAGCAAGGGATTTGCCTGACTTCGGATGGTGCCCCATTGTGGAAGAGCCTCCAGATGACTAGTTCACTCACTTCTTCTTCGTCTACGTGCCGTGCGGCCCTTACAACTGGGAAAGATTTTAGTGAAAAAAATTTTGTGATATTCTGGTGTATTTTTGAATTTTTGTTAATTCTGCATTATCAAGAGAATCATAACCCGGTCCCCTGTCTGGATCCTGAAAACTGGCTCAAGAATGAGCTCACTGCCTATGGTCAATATTCTCATCTACTTATCTTGACAGTTTTTCCTCTCTTCAGAGCAGAGTTTTGACTTCGGTCACGTTGTAATTGTACCCCCTTACTTTGTTAATAGATTAGTCTTATTTAGAATATAATATATATATTATATATATATATATTATCTTTTCTAATTACAATTCTTAACTAATTTAACTATAGTTTATATTAATTTAAAATTGCTATATTTCTAATTTAGGGAAATAAACCATCCTCCAACAAAACAATGTTCCTATAAGCCTGACAATAATAGTATTTAATAATTAATTTAATAAAATATATTGAAATAAAATATTTTAAATTGAATTATTCCGAACAATTAGTTTTCAACTAAATATATTTTTTATTTAATGAGAATAAGTCAACCCCTAATGAATAACACTATATATAGCGATATTACTATTATATAAATTGATAATTTTGAAAGAGAATATGTTATATCTAATTATTTCACAATAGCTAGTTTTGAACTAATTATATATTATTTTAACCAATATTTCCCTACCACCAATTCTTAAATAAAAAAATTTAACTAACTTACCAACGGCTAATTGTGGGCAATGATGCATCCATCCTATTTATACCCACATTTCTCCCCTTGTTGTGATGATGAACCACATTAGTTGGTTTGAAACATCTACCAAATCCTAACAATGTGATTCATCCAAAAGACTTATATCTAAAAATAAAGTATTATGTATAATAATAATAAAAATATTGTTAATGAGGTATTGTATAGATGGTGATTAGGTACTCTATTAGGACACTTCTTGATGTGAAGTTATCCGTTCAATTCCCTGTCCAATGGGGTGATAATTAGATATATAAAGATGTAGCCAAGCTTACCCATATATATATATATATATTATATTAATATATTATATTATATTAATATTATTACCAACATAAAGTATAAATAATTTGTTATGTGGGAATCAAGTTAATGACCATTTAAAAAAGATAATCAATTTGACATTAAGTTTGATGCTAAATGATATTAAGAAGAATTTAGATTTTGCAAAGACACCAAGTAATGCAAAATGATACTAAGAGCATGATCCATAAACTATCTTGGATATTTCACTAGACAATTCATCACTATAGATCTGATAAAAAAATTATACTGAAAATTCAAAATCTATTCATGAGTGTTATTTTCCCTAGACCTTGATTTATTAAGTTACTGTTTTTATGCATGTAATATAGAAAATACAAAAAATAAACTATTATTTATAATAATAATAATAATATTGTTTATGGGGTATTGCATAGATGGTGATTAGGTACTCTATTAGGACACCCCTGATGTGAAGTTATCTTCCATTCTCGCCCAATCGAGTGATATATAGATATGATAAAGATGTACAAGCTTACCAAAAAAAATTATGAAATTTAATTATATATATACTATATATTAATACTATATATATAATATAGATAATATGTATATATATTATTCTTAATTTATTACCAACATAAAATATAATTAATTTGTTATGTGGGAATCAAGTTAATGACCCTTTAAAAAACATAATCAATTTGCCACTAAGTTTGATGCTAAATGATATTAAGAAGAATTTAGATTTTGTAAAGGCACTAAGTAATGCAAAATGATACTAAGAGCATGATCCATAAACTATCTTGGATATTTCACTAGTCAATTCGTCACCACAGATCTGATAAAAAATTTATACTCAAAATCCAAAATCTATACTATGAGTGTTATTTTCCCTAGACTTGGATTTGTTAAGTTATTGCTTTTATGCATGTAATATAGAAAATACAAAAAATAGATTATACATGAAAATACAATCTAAGGCACTCACAATTAAAACCAAGCAAGTAGTAGCAAAATTTCTTGATGATAAAATCTTCACCAAATTCAAGATACCTTGGGAGATAATCACTGATGGAGGGAATAAATTCACTTCAATTTTCATTGAATATTTGATTGTAAGATACAAGATCAAACATAGGGTTACTACATCATATCACCTAGGCCAATGGGAAAGTCGAGGGGAAAAACAAAATTTTTGAGGCAATCATCACTAAGACTGTGAGATTACACCTCAATGATTGGGATAGAAAACTCCTTGAAACTATATAGTTCTACGAGACAACATGGAGGACTACTACTAGCTACACCCCATATGAACTGTTATACAGAAAGAGAGTATTGTTTCCAATTGAAACAAAGATCTAGACACTTATAATAGTTGTAAAACTTGGAATGGAATTATCTAAAGTTCAAGAGCAGCTCTTCTAAATCAACAAATTGAATGAACCTCGCCAAGCTGCCTTGTGCCAAATAGAAATAGTAAAACATTACATAGCTCAGCAACCGGATAATCTCATCAAGGAGAAGAAATCTAAAAATGTAAACACAACATTACTATTTTACTCGAAGTTCAAGGATTTTAGAGGGAAGTTCTGCACTTGATGGCTCGAGTCTTATAATATTGATATTGTGTATGATAATAGGGTCGTCGAACTTGATACCATTAATAAAGAGAGAACTCCTTTGATGGAAAATGGGCATAGGCCTCATTTGCATCATAAAACTTTGTCCAAGAAACCCTTTTTGAGTGGGACCACTTATGTATGGCCTAAATTAGAGATTGTCGATAAAGGAAGCCCTTCTAGCTTATTCATTCCAACACCATGGACTTGGATTTGATCATTATATTATTTTTCATCCATTTGATGTTTTTAAACTGGAAAATGTGGGGAATTAGTTCACATAACCATTTTCACTGGTGGTTAAAATTTTGGAAAATCAGGGTGTGAAAACTTTTGGTAGTAGTCGGAGGCATCAAATGATTTTTTGGGATAAACCTTTTATGATTAATCATGCACCCATTCACATTATTTTACACATAGAGTCCTTTTTGATGGCACAATAATCACCTCAATTAGAGTCCGTATGAAAAATTTATGCCACCCAAAACTTGACCTTCCTATTTTTACCACTATAATTTATGAGGATGTCATGTCAACCCCCATTATTCATGGAAAAGGAGCTAGTCAAGTGATCATGATGAATAAAAATCTAGAAGAGTACTTATTGTAACTCTAGTTAAGAGTTGAAGGAGTCAAACTTGACTACTATTAGGTTGTCGAGTTGTATTATAATTGGGTCATTAAGAGGAAAAGGGGTTCCATTCTATTTGATTGCATTTTGTTCAATAGATCAGCAGACTAACCGAGAGTAGATGGGGATAGGGAAAACAAAGACGATTTGTATATCGTAGTAGTCCATGGGCCATGGGCCTCACTTCTTTATATTTGCATCCATTTTCCATTCAGAGAAAAAGAGCAGAGTGGCACCGCCTTCCAATTAGGTTTTCTCTCAAAAGGATTTCCCAAATTATATCTTATGTTAATTTGTTGTTTGTTAGTTTTATTTAATTTTTTTCTATTTTCTACATAATAATAATTTGCATGCATACGCATTAAACAATGATTAATGGATCTAGAAATCTAAGAAGAAATAAACCCTCATGGTGTAGATTTTAGATTTTCAATTAAATTTTAGTGGATATGATGAGGAAAATTGTCTAGTTGAATATCCACAAACAACTTACAGATCATATTGATATTATAGAAATTTTATTTGGGTATATTTTGGGGACTTGTAAGGGATCAAGATCTGTTAAGCTAAAATTCATACAACCCCTACCATAGCTGACCAATATGTCAATAAGCCCCATGATCCCATAGAGGAGAGGTTTGCATGACTAGAAACACAAGTCACATATAAACTATAATGTGATCCTTCTCATGGTAATCCTAACCAATAAACTTGAATTGTTCAAAGATGATGGAGGTTCTAATACGAAGGTCATATTAGATGGGAAATTGACATATTGCAAAGATCTAGAGAGGGAGCTTAAGAGAGAAGTTGAAAGGATCAACCTAGTTTGAGTTCCATGAACCATTCATATTCCCTATTCAAAATGGTAGCAAAGGTCGACATCAAGTTGTATAAAGGTGAGATTGACACCTAGAAGCTAAATCACTAGTTTCAGAAAGATAGAAGTTTATTCCAACATTCATATATAGAGGAAGAAAAAATATTTCAACTATTCAACTGAAATTAGAGGGGTAATGCCCTAACATGGTGGAAAATGCACATAGAGAATTTGAGGTTGGAGGGATATAATCTAATGACTAAGTGGGATGATTTCAAAACCATCATAAAGTCACAGTTTTACCCTTTTGGTTATATAGAGGACTTGTGGATATGATGGCATTACATTAGGAAGAAGCAGGGGTAGAGTGTATAGGAGTACACCACATAGTTATAAATATGGCCATAATGTTGGGTATCTATCCAAAGAACCTACACGTACTCCTAGATAATATGGGGGTCTACATAGTCATCTATGGAATTAAGTGATGCTTTCCAAACCTAGATTGGTGGACAATGCTTGTGTATAGGCACAATAGCTAGAGAACATTAGCTAGAGGAAAGGGAAATCAAGTGAATTGAAGTAGAAGGAGATTTGGGATTATTCTAAGGAGGTGAAGAAGAAATTAAAAGGGATGAAAAGAAGATAACAACCATAACACACCAGTTCAAAGATCCCACTGCAAGATTTGTAACATTGATAGTGATAGAGAGGAGAACTTTGGAAGTTGCATCCAATTATTAACCCAGAGAACAAAAAGAAAGGTAATAAAAGGAAGAATCTCATGGCTACCGATTCGAGAAACTAGGTTAAAAGTCACTTGGACATGGATGAGAAGATCATTTGTAAATCAATATAAAAAGATGTGAATTTGAGTAGCCTTCAGCAATAGGAAGAGAACAAAAAGGATAGACTCTTCCACATCAAGATATAGGTCAAGAAGACAAAGGTGAATGTTTTTTCCAACTTAAGATCACGCATGAATCTCATTGTAGTAGAGGTGGTAAAAAAAATGGGATTTAAAGTTTGTGATCATCCATGCCCATATCCATTGGGATAGATAAATAAGGATGCAAAAATAAAGGTAACAAAACAATGTAAAATTACATTATTATCAATGTTGATTTATTGATGAAGTCTAACTAGATGTATTTCACCTTGATGTATGTGGAGTGGTGTTTGGAAGTCCGCATATGTTTATGTGGGATGAAATATTCATGTGGAGAGGCAACCAGTACCACCTCATCAATGATGGAAAATCTTTCACCATTAATGGATATAAGGGAAAGTACCAAATTTTAGTTGTAAGTGTCGACCATGTTGGGTTGTGTTATATTTCTTCTACAATTAGCCCACGTAGTTAACCAGGGGCTTAGAAGGGGAACAGAGCCCCCCCTTCGTTGCGTAGCGAGGGGAGTCACAAGGGGTTTGAAGGGTTCAGGCAATCCCATTCTATGGGGTTCGGGGCAGCGCCCCGGAAAATTTGGGTTTTGGACCCTATGTTAGGTTGAGCGAACCTACCTATGATTGTGTGCATGATTTTCGTACATGGTTTTGGACATGACGGTTTTTGGTCCATGGTTTTGGACGCGATGGTTTTCGGTCCATGGTATTGGATGCTTCGGCATGCATAAATATGTATTGTAACATTAAAGGAACATAGTGAAAAATCAAGCTAGTAGTCATGGTTTTCAGATCCAGGGGAAATCTCTGTGTATATGTGTTTTATGTGTTATGCTCTCGCATTGTTTATTTTTTGTGTTTTAGAATTTGTATGCAGGAATTTATATACGGGGTTAAAACCTACATTTGGTATCAAAGCTGTTTTGGCTTCAAGGGGATGCCTCTGTTGCTGAGGGGTTTCTCTCGAGCCTGTGGTAGACCCTGTTCAGTTGGAGATCTGCGAGATCGATTCTGGTAGTGAAAGAAGATGGCGAGTAGTGGAAAGATAGAGATCTAGAAATTTGATGGTCAAAGTTTTGAGTTGTGGAAACTCAAGATGGAGGATCTATTGGTGGATAAAGATTAGTGGATCGCGGTAGATCCAGGTACTAAACCAACGAGAATGTCTGATGAAGAATGGAAGAAGTTGGATCGAAAGGTAAAGATCACAATATGATGATGTGTCTCAGATTCAGTATTGCCGAATGTATCAGGGGAAGCTACATAGAAGTCTTCGTGGGACAAGTTAGGGACTTTGTACCAATCTAAGTCTCTAGTGAATAAACTGTTCCTACAGAAAAAGCTGTATAACCTGAGGATGAAATATGGAGACTCGGTGATAGAGCATCTGAATGCGTTTAATACTGTGTTAAGTCAGTTATTGTCTCTTGATATCAAAATTTCAGATGAAGATAAGTGCATTAATTTGTTGTGTTCTCTACCAGATTCATGGGATAGTCTGGTTATTACAATAGGTAGCAATGCAACTACCTTGCAGTTTGATGAAATAGTCTCATCCTTGCTAATGGAGGAGATGAGATAGAAAAATATGGAGAGCTAGAATGGTGATGCCTTGTATGTATGAGGACGGTCCTAGAATAGAAACAAAAATAAGTCATCGACTGGGAGATCTAAATCGCCAAGAAAAATTGTAAAGGTGGTGTGCTGGAAATGTGGAAAGGAAGGGGACTACAAAAGGGACTATAAATCTAAAGCTCCTAACAAAGGAAAGGGATCTAATGATGCTCCTTCTGCAGAGGTGAAAGCCACCTTAGTTGAAGGTGGGGATGTGTACTTGGTTTCTTCAAGTACACATGTAGATCATGAGGCATGGTTGATTGACTCACGTGCATCCTTTCACTTCACTCCCCATAGAGAGTGGTTCTCTAATTATGAGAAATATGATAATGGTGATGTCTTCTTAGGGGATGATAGGAAGGCTAGAATCGTTGGTCGTAGAAAAGTAAAGTTGAAGTTGAAAGGTGGAAGGATTAGAACACTTTTGGGTGTTCTACATATTCTTGCATTGGCTAGAAATCTTATTTATGTAAGCAAGCTAGATGATGCAGGTGTGAAAACATTGTTTGAGAAGGATACCTGCAAGATGGTTTGGCGAGCACTGGTATTGATGCGGGGAGTTCGGATTGGAACTTTTTACAAGCTGCAAGGTAGCACTATTATTGATGGGTGCAATAGTTATGTGGTTCCTGAAAGTGGAGCAGAAAATCTAGTGGTCTTTGGAGAGAAGACCATGCTGTGGCATGAAAGGCTTGGATATATTCGAAAGAAGGGCCTTTGAATACTTCATGGTAAAGGTATGGTATAAGGTATGAGTAATAGCTCTCTGGATTTTGATTTTTGTGAAAATTGTGTACATGGGAAGCAGACTCAGGTGAGTTTCCCCTCTGGTAATAAGAGGGAAAAAAAGATATTAGAGCTTGTGCATAGTGATGTGTTTGGACCTGTGAAGGTTCCATCACTGGGTAAGTTTGTGTACTATGTATCATTTATAGATGACTTCTCAAGGAATACATGGATATATTTCCTTAAG
>APFE030021935.1:0-23073 GCA_000404065.3 Pinus taeda
TTTTTTTTGAAATATGTAGAAAATTTGGGGTTTCTCTTAATCCTAAGAAGTGCCTTTTTGCAATGAGGGAAGGAAGATTATTGGGACACATAATTTCAAAAGGAGGAGTTATAATTGATTCGAAGAGAGTTTCAACAATTCAGGTAATCAGTTTGACTAGAAATAAAAAAGGAGATTCAATCATTCTTAGGGAAAATAATATTTTCAAGGAGGTTTATACCTAATTATGTTGAAATTGTGAAAGATATTACTAATATGCCTAAAAAAGGCAAGGAAGTTACATGGACTGTCCAAACTAGATACTCCTTCTCATAGATCAAAAAGGAAATTTCAAAAGCCCTAGTGTTAGCTAGCCCAGATTATGCAAAACTATTTAGTATTTTCTCCTTTGCCTCAAATACCACTATAATGGTTGTTTTATTACAAACAAAGTATAATAAAAAATAACAACCAATTTCCTTCTTCAGTAAGGTTATGAGAGATGTTGAAATGAGATATGACACCATAGAGAAACAAGCTTATGCCTTAGTACAAGCTTTGAGGTCGTTAAGGATTTATGTTTTACATTCTCCTAGTAACAATTTCTTATGTTCCTACTAATGAAATTAAAATAGTGCCGACTGAGCCTGATACAAATGGAAAGAGGGGAAGATGGATTGCTAAGATACTTAAGTTTTATTTATACATCAGACCTACAAAGTTGGTGAAATGACAAGGTTTAGCTAAACTTTTAGCTTAATCAAATTGAAAAATAATTGGTATCAACATTATCATGCAGATTTCACATGAGAAGAATCCACAAGAAGCTTCTCATATTTCAGGTGAGAAGAATCCACAAGAACCTTCTTCTAGTGCAGTTATTATTCCTCTTCCTTTACACATTGATGAAAAGTTTTTACTTTCATACTAGAACAAAGACATAGTGAATTTTCTACATGATTTTGAAAACACTCTTGACTTCACAAATAATCAATGTAGGTCCCTAAGACTCAAGGCCATGAAGTATTGTATAATAAATGCAAATTTGTATTGGAAGGATCCTCTAACTATTCTCTTACTATGTTTGACCGAGAGTTAAACAGATGGAGTAATTGAGTAGTTTTGTGAAGGAATTTGTGGAGGAAATTATGCTTAGAAAGCTACTGCATATAAAATACTGAGAGCAGGTTTCTATTGGAAAAAATTGGTCACATAGGCTAGAGAAAAGGTGAGGAGTTGTATCCCATGTCAAATATTTGCTGGGAAACAAAGATTAGCAACACTTCCCCTTGTCCCAGTTTCATTAGAAGCCCCTTTCTTGCCTTGGGGATTGGATTTCATTAGTGAGATAGTTCCAACCTCCAAAAATCAACACATATGGATATTAACATCCAATGATTATTTCAAAAAGTGGGTAGAAGAAATCCCTATTAAGAATGCAACTGATATAGTGGTGATAAAATTCATTGAAGAAAACATTTTTCCCAAAGTTGGGTGTCCTAGACAATTGTTACAAATAATGTTCAAGCTTTCAATAGTATAAAGATGATAGAATTATGTTAGAAATATCATATTACATTACATCATTCTACACCTTATTATCCATAGGGTAATGGGTTGGCAAAATCATCAAACTATTAGAAAAATATATATTACTGAGCAATGGAACACATAAAATATATTGCAGAAATATAAACACATAAAACACATAAAACAAGAGAGACACAGATTTTTATGGTTCACCCAATTTGGGCTACGTCCATGGAGAAACAACCAATCCTTCCTTTTATATTATCCAAAAAATTGAAGAGATACTACCTACAACAGATCCATTGTAATTCCCTCTTTGCTCTCACACAATCTCCTCTCTCTTTCTCACTTAGAATCTAGATATACATAGACGCAATACACTTCCCTCATATATAGCAAGGGGTTGCCTTCTAGGGAAAAAAACCCTAAATTAAATATAACTTCTACCTTCAGATCTCCGCCTAATGAACGACCTAGATTGACTATGAAATTATAACATTTTACAAGGCAATTTTACATCTATTTTTAGCTTCGAGGGTGCTTCCCCCGATCTCTCGCCAAGGGGCGGCTCCCAAAGATCATAGTCACCCCCCCTTGGACCCCTCTTGTAGCCTAAATATTACAGGTGGTGTTGCCACCACATTACGAACTGGGATCCAATGCGATGATACCTCTGAATAAAGAAGATAATTAGGCTCCACACCCAACATAAACAAAAGTATGATAAAAGTCATCAAGAAAGTATTAGCAGATCATAAAAGGAGTTGGGATAGTCATCTTAAATCTGCAGTATGGGAAAATAGAGTTTCACCTAAAAGGTCTATTGGTAAATCTCCTTTTCAACTTGTTTATGGAACATAAGTTATCTTCCCTACATAATTAGAATTTCTAGTCATGAAGTTTTTGTAGGAGTCAAATGAAGAAGAAGATGATTTTTCAAGAAGGATCAATCATATCATTGAGTAGAATTGGGGCATAGATGAAGGTCAAGATAAAATTTGAGAGTATCAAGACAAGATGAAGAGTTTGTTTGATAGGAGGGCTAGGGAAAAAGATTTCAGACAAGGAGATTTAGTTCTAAGATGGGATGCAAGAAGAGAAGAAAGAGGTAAACATAGAAAGTTTGACAACTTATGGTTGGGACATTTTAGCATTGCAGAAGTGAAAGGAAACAACACATTTATTTTACACAATCTAGAAGGACAATATTTCTCATTTCCAGACAATGGGAAATTCCTCAACCATTATATTCAATATTAAGTGTTTGCAATCATCATCATTGTAAATTTCTGGTTTTCTTTAAATTTGAATAGCGAGTGTGATTTTCACAGCATAGACTCCATAGCCCGAGGAGAAGGCACATGGATCTACATGTTCTCTGCATCCCGCAGGGGGAAGAAATCCCCATATAGAGCCGATGTTGTAACTTAGTTTTACCACTGTAATATTTTGTATATTTTTCCAACATTTTCAAAAGAAAAAGAAAAATAAAAAAATAGAGTAAAAGAAAAATAAGAAAAATAGAAAAATAAATGGAAAGAAAAGAAAATT
This sequence comes from Pinus taeda, assembly GCA_000404065.3. NCBI lineage: Eukaryota > Viridiplantae > Streptophyta > Pinopsida > Pinales > Pinaceae > Pinus > Pinus taeda. The sequence goes on from APFE030021935.1 coordinate 3,061, forward strand.
AGAAAATTGAAAAATAAAGATTTAAATGAAGGGGGAATAATTAAAAACAAATAAGAGAAATATTTAACCTTCAGAAAGTGAGCACATTTAAATTATGCTCACTATAGTTTTAAACTTTTGATATTTTAAATAGATTATTGATTTGTAATAAGGCGATGTGACTGTCGCCCACAAAGGGTTAACAGTCGTATATTTTTCAACGACTAGGATTTAATGCACTGAGATCAACAATCCCAGACAAATAATGGGACCCCCCACATTCCCAAACGATAACGGGGGGGGGGGGCTCCGCAAAGCTAATTCTTTAAAACTTGCCTTGCCTATGTGGAAATTTCTTAAAAATTGCGGTCCCCCTCTGTTTTATACCACTTACCATCTCCACCCCCCTGAAAACCACTCATCCATGTTGTTGTCTCTCTCGACATTTTTACCGTTAGCCAATGGTTTGCTACTCGTGTCCATTTCTATCTCTCCCACCAAATCTAGCAAATGATCGTTTCTCATTAATTTTCTCCCACCAACGTTGTACAACATTTAATCCCTCATGCCAATAACAACCAGTTTAACTAAAACCTGTTATATGCTCCTAATAAAATATTGTTATCCCCTTCAATTGGATCATTGCCTATTTCTACCTCTGACTGAAATTCTTAGAACAATATTGTAAGCAAAATCCCAGCGAACAACGAACTTCAACCGTCATCATTTCTAGGTAGCTGTCTAATTTTTCTTAGTAATTTTGTTTTCTTCCTAATGGCTTCCCATAAGGAAAACAAAAAGTTATTGTAGATAATCCTATGCTACCCCCTATCATTAACTTTGGACCAACTCCCACTCGTTGATACCTAGTTTAAGATTGTAGAGACAAATTATGAATTCGACTTGTACGAACTTCACAATTGGGCATTTAAAAAATACAAAGATGTCAGTGATGAGTTCTATTTTGGGAATCCCTATTACCCCAACTTTTTTTCCCTTAAACCCATCATTTTCCAGAAGTCGTCATCTGGTGTGGAGCCTGATATATTCCTAGCCAAAGAGTTGTAATCGCTCAAGAACAATGAAACTATTTTCCATATAATTGTTGAGTCAATTTTCCAAGCCCTCTAGCCAAACCCTCAAAACTCTCTACACCCTTTTTCTTCTAATGCTCTAATGGAAATCTATCAGAAACTTTCTTTCTCATAGAGAGCTCATATATTTGAGTCATTTTTACTAGAAAACTCAGAATTACCTAGAACAAACCCAACTTATCCCTCTGAAATGTTTCCTGAGATGTCTAGGCAGGTCATTTCCTTAGTGTCTTATATGTTAGGATATCCCAGTGATCAATGGGTTGATGAAGTCATTTTGGGATTTCTATCAGTGTTCTCTTCTGGTAAGAAACCTTCAATTATGCTCATCTACATCCAGTTTCTTTCCGATGTAATTCATGATAAATTTTTAAAGTTTAGCGTTGAAGGATCATTTAAACATCAACCAATTTTGGTTTACTTATTCTTATATCATCAGTCAGAAATATTCAACTTTCCTTTACAAAAGTTGGATGCTGAAGGTAAACCTCGATCAATGATCCATTTGACATCTTTAGTGAGAAAAACCTCTGAACAATTTTCTTTCAATGATTTTGTCAATCAATTCTTGCATATAACAACTTGTTTGTTAAACAATGACGGAGTTCCCAGGATTTCAATAGAGATCAAAAGAATTCTACATCTGAGTGAGTAGACTGGAGACTGATATTTATACCAAAATTTCATTGAACTTAGGATTTATGATTGTGAGTTTCAACCATACAAATTACCCATGTTCTTCCCTATCAGGAATTTTTCACTCAAGTACATTAGACAATGATGAACATGGATGAGGTTCATTTTTCTTCTAGAAAATAGAAAGTTTAGTTTAAATTGAAAGCATAGATTGGTCTATTCATAGTCAACACTAGAGCTACAGAAAAGGAATTCAATGGATTATTAAGCTAGATGAAGTTTAAGTTGAGTTTTAGTTGGTCATATGATCCATTAGGAGTAATCTCATCAATGAGAGTTGCTCAAAAATCTACACCTTATGTGCATATGGCAAAACTTGAAGTCGAGCAATATGCTAACAAGGAAGAATGGGCAAAGAATACATTGCAAGAGGTTGAGAAGCTAGTTTCTAGTCAAACAACTTTGGAAATTCCAATAATGAGAGAAAAAGAGCTAGTGAGACAAAGAAAAAATGTATCTCCAGTAGGGTCAGAGTTATAGAAAGCAACATTTAAAGTATTCAAAAGGAGGAAAACTATAAATCTAGATGAAGAATCTTCAAAAGCTCAAACTTTTGAAGAGCTTACTATAGTTGTACTATCAACACAATCTCCTTTTTCATTACAACAAGCTCGAGAAACTACATTGGATTCTCCTTCTTCTCCTTCTTCTTCAAAACAAAAAATTATTTTTTCTGGATTCTTAAATATGAAAAAGAAAAATGAGGCAAGACTTCTACATATGTAGAGTTCTGGAGACAGTCTTCCACAACTCAAACTAGATTACATTCTGCCCTTGATAGTGAAAAAGGACAGTTCCAATTAGCATTTTTGGAACCAAAGGTCCATGTGCCTAAAAGTGTTGAAGATTACAAAATCTCTGTGTTTTCATTTGACACTAAAAAAATACATCCTGTTGATAAAATTAACCTTCAGAAGAAAGCAAGAGAAATGATATATTCATCTTTGACAAGTTCTACCATGGAAACTTCTAAGCTATGGGCTTCTATGAATTACATTCATTCCCAATTAAAATCGGAAAAAAAATATCTTCCCTATCAAAAGATACTAAAATCAAAGGGCTTGAAGATTTGGCTATAAAATTAGGACTGGATCCTAAAGATATAAAAGTAGTTGAGGAAATAATCAAAAGAAGAAATGCAAATATACAAGCACTAAGGAAACAACTAAGATAAACAACTACTGAACATCCTCAAGGACATGAAGTAGATCATATGAAGAAGGAAAAAGAAAATATGCGTCGAATGATTGTAGAGCAGAACATACAAATTCAGAAAATGGAATTAGAGATGGAAAAATTGATCAAGGAAAGAGAACTCCAATTCACCACTGAAGTAGGAACATCTAGAGCAACAGTGTCTACAATAGAAACAAAGTCTCCTAGTCAAAATCAAGCAAATTAATTATCAAAAGCCATGGGAGACTTGTCATTAAAAGATATGGATTGAAAAACTTAGAACTCAACTTGAGAAAACTCAAGATGATAAGATAAGCATTGATAATGCATATCGGGCTGAAGTGCGGAAAAAATTCAGATTAACCAGGCAATTAGAGAAATATGAGAATGAGTCATTGATTGCACAAACATTAACCAAGGCAAAGGAGAAGATATAGATTGATATAAATTCAACCATGGCTGAACTTTGGACATCTATTCAAATTATTTTTGAAAAGGAGGAGTTAGTGCAGTGTTCAAAAGAAATCATCACAAGAATCAAATAAGATTTGAAGCACATGTTTGGAGAGGCTAATAAAATAATCAAAGTGCTCAATTCTTAAACAAAAGAAGAATTGGAAGAATTTGGAATTTAAGACAAAACTGATATTGTTCTAGAGGTAAGAAGAGTTTTGACAAAAAGAAATTTGATGTTACAATTAGAGAACATGTGTCAAAACTTAGAAGCACAGATTAAAAAGTTTCACAAAAAAAGTAATATTCTACATCAAAAAGGACTTCTAGCACTATAACATTCTAGGGGCCAATTGATTCCACTAGAAGATTATTAGTAAAAATTGCACTAGATAGCAACAAACAAAACCAAATTTTCCAAATTTAAAGGGATAATTAGTGGTAAAGAATTCCTAGAAAGCCTAGAGTATGATCTTTTCATTCAACATGAAATTACCCATTTTTCATCACTAGGCCAACTTTTGAAAAATATACAAAAGTCGATGAGGCATATAGGAAAGTAACAAAATTTTCTATCCCATATGATAAAATATGGGGTAAGTTACTTGAACTCATCGAGTAAAACATAATGCAAGGAATTCAGTGACCAGTCACAGGGAAAGAAGGAGCAGTAAGTAGAAAAGGAGCAGAAAGTAGAAAATTTAGTTAAAGGTAGCAGTCATCAAACAACACCCTTAAATTGTGTGTTGATTATTCAAACTAATTTAGAATAACTACTTTTATGTTCTATTTTTTTAAATCCAAAACAATTTCAAATATTATTTCATTTTGTAATAAATTTTATTTTCAGATCTAGATATCTTGGAATTAGATTCTATAAGTATAAGGGTTGAACCCTTGTAATAATCCTGGACATGCTTGTAACATCCTGAGCTATTTCTGAAGATAATTGAAGGATTCTGGCTTCATTCCTAACAACTTTTGTATTCATATGAGTTTGTCCTATTATTCATTTATGTTTTTTCATATTTTTTTCTGCACATGTTCAAGGTAACATATGAGTCTGGGCATGGCTAGATTGAATATCAATCTCCCTGAAAGCCCCCTACAATGAAAGCCCCCTGCAAAGTTATAATCATTAAAAGAGATTAACTAATTAAACAAAAGTATCTTTCTTAATTCCTCTAAATCTTTTAATTATTGCCTTCTGTTATCTCTTGAACATGTATTGTTTGAGTGTAGAAAGTTTTTGCACACATCGTCTGTATATGATTAATTAGATATTCATTATTATTGTTTAAATGATTATATATATTAATTTCTGCTTTTCAAATCAATTTAAAGATTAATCATGTTATGAATGAAAATCAACCCTTTAATCTTCTCAAAAATATTTAGAATTTACAAGTGTTTATTGGTTTAATACTTTGGTCATCTAGTTAAATCAAAACCTTAGATGCTTTGGCACAATTCTCTACCCTAGAACTCTCTACAAAGATACAACAGTACTTGAAACCGTGCTCCAACTCATATTTTTTGACAAATATAATGTTTGCAATTTCCTCTCTGTGGGCGCCATCTTTTGAAGCAGAAACGAAAAGAGATTTCATTTCATTCATATATAAATCTGACATATCTCCAAAATTTCTCATAATCGAATGTATATTTAGTTTTGGATTTACCAATATTAAGTAATTTAACTTCAGTTGATGTGAGTTTGAAAAATATTTATTTAAATTATTATAATGATTATTTAAAAGAAAAAATTATCTTCTATTTAACATATATTAATGAATAATATCATATCATAGATTATTTTGTACTCCTTTTACCTTTATAATAAAAATAACACTGTGCTAATACATTTCAAAATTATCATTTCTTTTTATTTAAATTTTAGATATCATCCCTCTTTCCCCAATTTAAAATGAAAAATAACATAACCAATCACTATAATAACAATAACCCTACAAAACTAAGAAACAATATTTCTCATAATTTTCTTAAACATTATACGAAAAATAACATAACCAATCACTATAATAACAAGGGAGCTACTGCCGTAGCGGTAGTCCCTGCCGGGGGTGCAAATTCCAGTCGTTGGCACTGTTCTTTGGACCAAATCATACAAATGGAACTTGTAGATTGCTAAGAGGACGCTAAACCTAAACTGGGAAAGGTATTTAATATGTTCAGAATAAAATAGCTGACCACATCCATCGCAGAACGCATCTCTGGGGTCTGGTATAACGCATCTTTTGAGTATTGTAAGCAGACTATATTCCATTGTAACAATCCATTCCTACATAGTAATAATTTAAGTGTAGTTCTGCAGATAGAATAACGGGAATACCTTTTATATGGGAGAGAGCATTTCGAATTTTTCTTTCGCAGCCAGCAGAATACAGTGGTACTCTCATATCCACCCGTTGCGGGGTAATATTCTGCAAACATCGTTTCACACAAAAATCTAAGTAAAAAATTGCTTGTCAAAGTCAATCCACATTCATTTGATGTGTACTCAGATGCACCAACAGCAGCAAGTTGGCACTGTTCTTTGGACCGAATCATACAAATGGAACCTGTAGATTGCTAAGAGGACGCTAAACCTAAACTAGGAAAGGTATTTAATATGTTCAGAATAAAATAGCTGACCACATCCATCGCAGAACGCATCTCTGGGGTCTGGTATAACACATCTTTTGAGTATTGTAAGCAGACTATATTCCATTGTAACAATCCATTCCTACATAGTAATAATTTAAGTGTAGTTATGCAGATAGAATAACGGGAATACCTTTTATATGGGAGAGAGCATTTCGAATTTTTCTTTCGCAGCCAGCAGAATACAGTGGTACTCTCATATCCACCCGTTGCGGGGTAATATTCTGCAAACATCGTTTCACACAAAAATCTAAGTAAAAAATTTCTTGTCAAAGTCAATACAAGAAAACCCCAAAACTTCCCAAAACCTTCCCAAAACTTAATATTGCAGAAATTGTTTTTCTAATTATTAAGTCTAATTCATTTTCAAGACTAAATAGTTGAAGAAATTAGATTTAAACACCAAATTAAATAGAGATGGCGTCAAAAATAGATAGTCAATACTTCATAGAAAAGCCTACCTTCCTGAGTTTGAGACGGTCGTCCGTTATAGTTCCGTTATGAGATTCAAGGAATTCTTGGGCTAACTTGTGAGCAATATATTCGTATCCTCGACTGTCGGCCACGAAATATTCATCATCCCCATAATATTCGAATGTTGCAACAGGTTCCACATTCTTTAAGCTCGTCACTCTGGGAGGCTCTGCACACCAAAGTGCAATCAATTGTTTTTTAGATTGGTCATTTGTTTTTAGATCAGTATATCAAATTGTCAAACCCAATAATTGTAGAGATTAATTTGCAGAGATGATAAGAACCTGCAATTTCAAAATCGTAAAAGTAGTAATCGATGGCCATCTCCAAAGGCGTTATTGGCACACTGCAAAATTGTATTCATCAACATTATGAAGCGCATATTGTGCAAGATAATAACAGCTTCTGTTCAATATTTTGTCATTATGTAAAAGCAAACAAAAACAAGTTGAATTTATTGAGGTATTGGCTAATTGTCTTACTGTCCAAATGCCCGTTGAGATGCCAAAATCGAAATATCTTCTTGTCCACTCTTGCGAAAAGATTCAGAGAGACTTGAACTGAAGTCGGATGATGCATTTGCCAGACCATATGGTCGTGCCACGACTGACTGTGGCAGAATACCTCCTCTGTAAAACAAAAACAGTTAACAGAAATAGGGTAAATGGCATATCTGGGCATAATGTAATGGTGATTATCGTGTGACAGGCTGCTTACTCAGTAAGAATGAGGGTGTGCGATACCTGGACACCTGGACTGCATGCAATCTATGCGTGCATTTGATGTGTACTCAAATGCACCAACAGCAGCAAATATGATACTCGCTAACTAATTAATTCCTTACCTTCGCGGCGATAAAAAACTTAGGCTAACGCTTGATGTGTACTCAGATGCACCAACAGTAGCAAATATGATACTCGCTAACTAATTAATTCCTTACCTTCGCGGCGATAAAAAACTTAGGCTAATGCAAGTTGAGCGCAGGTTGAGCGCATCGGGCGACGTGAGGCCGGCAATAAGACCTCCAAACAAAAACTTTGGATAAAATTTTTTTGCCAGGAAATTGCGCAGGTAAACTTTGGTTAAGTAGTAAATAGCGGGCACATATTTGCGGTCAACGCATCAACTAATAGCCAGTTGACTGCGTATCGAACGCTAATAGTCCCAGGCAGGGACTAACAATAACCCTACAAAACTAAGAAACAATATTTCTCATAATTTTCTTAAACATTATACCTTGTTTTAAAAAAATAAAATAAAATATTTTTTAGATTTAGAAAAAATTGTGCTGAAATTTTATTAAAATATAACCAAAATTTCCATACTTACAAAAAACAATATGATTAAATTATCACTCTTGAAATTATATACTTATAACTACTTTTATATACATATATACACATAAACTCCCAAACTCCCAAATTTATATAAGTTGTGTACCCAATCACAATAATTGCAGAGTATTAATATGCATATTATTTTCTCATGTACCACCATCAAATTTAGATTCCAAAACTACTCTTATACGCATGACGGCCACCAATCCAATCATGATAATGAAATATTTTTCTCTTTTGTTTTATTCTCTTCACGAGACGCTGCCACCCACCAACCGTTGCAATACCAGCCCCGGTATCTTCACTGAACCTTTCACGATTATTATTTGGTATGCCTTCATTTTCATAAATAATTTTGTGCAATTTTCGTTTAATAAAATAGGAAGCTTATCTTCACGAGAAGCTATAATTATTCATGGATCATATTAGGGTAGCTCCGTAGAATATATATACTTATTTAAATGATAAGTTGAATCCATCTCATCCATTTTCTTCTTTTATAAATATATAACTTCTCATCCATTTTTTTTAATTTTATAAATATATAGTTAAGAGATGATGGTTTAATTTCTTATTTGAAAAATTGTGATTAAAAATATTTAAGTAGTCAAAATTATTATAGGATTATATTTGACTTAAACCACACTAATTCTTAACATGATTAAATTTTTATGCATAAAATTTAAAACAAATAACTTTCAAATCACACAATACCTTAACGTTATACCTATCACTTATATCTCATAAATATCATATCATAATTTTAATATTAATATCCATATTTTAATAAATAATCTTCTCTATATTATTAACTTAATAAATGATGAATTAATAACTCATTAATAAATGATGAATTAATAACTCATTAAAATAATTTGGAACAAACTCAAATATGTTCTATGAATAATCTTAATATCAACATCCATATTTTAGTTAAATTTATTTTTACATTGATGCTTTCTTTGAAAAAGATATTCCACTTATATAACTTCTACACATTTTCAAATGAAAAGGGAGGTAGATGAGAGAGCACGAAAACAATTTATGTTATACAATGAGCCTTCGAACCATAATTTAAAAAATAATAATAATACTAAACAAATATTTATATTAATTAAAATAAATTTAAAAGATATTTATATTAATAAAAATGAAATTTAAAAAGTTATAATTTTTAATTATATATATATATATATAAATTGATCATATTTTATAATATAAATATTTGAAATTACTAAATTAATAGATTAGTGAAATTCTATAAAGTTGATGGATGATAAATTTTGATCAAGGTTAATTTACTCTATTAATGTGGAGAAAATAATGTGGGAAAATAGTAAGTATTAAAATAGTGATTTTTTTACTTTATAATTTATTTATTTTAATTATAAAATTATAAAAACTAACAAAAATTATAATTTTATTTAACTTATTATTATTATTGATTAATAAAAATAATTATTATATGAGTAAAACATATAAGTATTTTTAAAAACATGCAACAATGTTTTTAATCTGGACATTTATCTCCACTTTACTATAAAAATTCTTAACTTGTACAAGGCTTGTTACAATACTTTGGGCCAATACCATGGTTTATCAATACCACATGCTCAATATGACATGTGTTGATATCACATTTTCTTTAATTAATTAATTTGAGATCAATTAAATAAAAGAGCATAGCTAACTTGGAGATAAATCTTAACCTTTGATTTGTGAATAACACTATGAATATTTTGGCATATTCCATGGAGGTTAAATCACTACCATCCACCTAATAATTAAAGATAATTAAATTAAAATTGTGGAAGTCATATTCTAAAATAGACGGGTCAATTTATATAATGAGATGTGGACACAATTACCATGTTATGCCACTTACCATGTGTTGCATTAATGATACCTTAAGCAATCAGTAGATGATAGATGTTCATTCATAGCAAGCCAATATTACATGAAATCACTACTTCATACAAATATTTATTGAAAAATAAAACCACAATTCAATATTGGAACATAATAATAATAGACAGAGTATATATTTCATAATCAAGCTAACCAGGCTATGATCACACTACAATTGGAAGGGTAGCGAGCTTGATGGTGGGCCTAGGCCAACCAACACACTCCCTTATAAAGAATTTAACTTAAATTAGTAATTGGTGTGCAAGTAAAATAACTCTAGCATATAGTATTTGCATTAAAAAGAAAATTCCATAGTTACGTCGATAAAATCCATTGGTCACCTCGTGGGGTCATCCCATAGGAACAAAATCCCTTCTTGAACTCCTATGTGGACCCTTTCCCACAATCCCCCAATCAAATATTTTGCCCAAATATTTATACAAGAAGGACCACGATGAATTGAGAGAATTTTCCTTGAAAAATTCCCAACAAATCATGATTGATCTTCCAAAATAATGGTTTTTTTGGTGTCTTCAACTAGATATTTTATCAAATGGGATCGTTTTAGCATTAAACCCTCTCAGAATAACTGAATCTAGTTTAATTTGCTACCTAATTGTTGAGTTTGGGTGTAACTAGACACTAGGTGCAATATAGAATTTTCCCTTTGAACCTTTGATATCTTCCAAACCACCCAGTTTTTAGAGAAAATCCCCAGTGTTGACCTAATTGAGGATGTCATGAGAAAAACCCATGTTTTCGATTTGTTAGATTCTATTTAGTTTGCCCGCCCAAAGTTGATGGCTCAGTTCTACCTAGAATGAGCTATCATGATTGTTTACCACTGTCTAGGGACCTCTAGAACTAACCTCGGTACGAAGTGAGCAACAGGAAACCTTAAGCAAAGCTAGGAACAAAACCCATGTCCTAGAATCTTCCATAGGGTCACATGGATATGTCGAACTCAAAGGTCGGTTGCATGAACTAGCTAGGCAAAACCATTGCTACTAATAACAAAACTTGTAACCTCTCTAATTCATCCAAAATCAATGGAATTGGGAAATAAATGAACAATGTAATTATTTGGCCTAGTATGACATTTATGCATAAAAAAACATCGCACGAATGTTGATGGGAATGCAGAGGGGCAAGATAAAGATTGGATATCGGAGGTGACGAGGTGGTGAAAATAATGTCATTTTGGAGACCCATTAATAGGGGGATATTAATGAATAGGAGAGTGTTACGATGTCAAGTAACAGTTTTATGGAGGAGCATTGATTAAATGATGAAGATGGCTTCAATGAAAATTGGGACTAATTTAGGGGCAATAAGAATAACAACAATGTGATCTGTCGTGTGGATTCGACTCTCTATCTCCTGTAGTGAACCGAGGATAAAATAAACTTTGTATTTGGTAAGAATTTCCTAGTGTTACAACTCTATGCTTATCCTCTTGCTTATTTAAAATCCTTTTGGCTATTGTGTGTTAGATACTTTGGTTATAAGAATGGTTCCCCATGCTTTTCACCTTGCAAAATCCCTTATTCATAGGATGAAGGTAGAGAGTTTTATTGTTGCTACAATGTTTTTGCTTTAACACTTAAATATGCTTGAAATTCAACAATCCATTAGAGATATTGAAGAACATGTTAAGGTAGAATAGGCTTGTGGGGAAGATAAGGATGTGGATGAACTAGAAATAGAATTCGTCCTGCACTTAAGCACCAATTACATTTGAGATACCAAGTTCCTTCACACCATTGAACTTTATTGGAACACCAAATCCTTTTGGACCATGCTCTATTTACAAAGGAAATTGATAGATAGGAATTCAAAAAAGGTCAGAATGTTTGTAAAAGAAGAATTATCTTCTAGTCACCCACTACTCTTGGCTAGTGAAGAAGAATGGTGGGGTTCTTCCTTCTTACATATTTTTTTTGTTAATTTCTCTAACCCTAGCTACTAGCAATTTATTAAAATATTAAATACCTTGCTGCAAATTAATTTACGACATAAATATTTTCCTTTAAATATGTCATTTCATTAATTTAATATTCAGCATACAAGGACTTCCTTCCTAGAAAAATTTCCCTGTAAGGAGTAATAAAAACAATGAAAACCTATAAATTATCTAGCTGATCAAACCCTCAAACCCTATCCCTGAATCGTGCTTGGTTGATCTAGATCCTTATCCCTTGTTGCCTCTTGTCCTTCTTTCTTGGACTCCGCACACTTGGATGAATGTCCTTCTTCACCCAATCATTGATATTTCATTATCTCATTGTATTGTGCTCATTAGATGTGTATTCTCCTTTAGCCTAATTTTTCTTTTATAAGTTTGAGTTATTGACTAAATCCGCAACCCTAATCTCCAAAGTATTTAACAATTTAAATTAAATCTCAATTTTACATAAAATCAATAATTCATATTTATCTAATTCACTAATACAAATAACCTTTAAATTTCATTTAATTAACTTTTTTTTTAATATATAAAGAAATTTAAAAAAATCCCTATAATAAAATCAAAATTTTAAAGTTAAAAGTTTTTATTTTATTTTTATGATTTCTCCACTTTTAGACACTTAAATCAATGTGAAAGTACTTATCCGATGCTACTACCATTAACTTTGGTCATAAAAAGACTCCGTAATCATGCTTCACTCTCCAAAGACATTGTTGATGGACATACTTAACCCTAATTATAAGTTTTCTCGTGATGAATTTTAGTTATAATATTATATGTTATAGTTTTACCCACTAATTGAACTTGATTCTCTATATGATCCACCAATATAGCTTCATTTTTGGATATATGCTCTTATATTGCTGGTATGGCATGGTTTGCTATGTAGATTCCATTAATTATCTGAATTTTTTTGAATTCTCTACTCTCAAAATTATTTTGACACTATCTTACCCTACATAGGGTAGTTTGGTTTCCTTCGATTGGGCCATCAAGGACTTTTTTATTTTTGGGTAATTTTGTATTTTTCTTTTCAAATATAATAGAATAAAAAAAGATTTTTTAAAAAATAGAATGAAATTGTTATTGTAAAAAAAAGTGCATAGTAGCTAGTACCTGAGGCTTAGCTTAAATATAGCTTAAGTAAATAAAAAAATAATAGACAAAGATTTCATCACACAAAAATAAAATTAACTAACAAAATATTGTATTGTTGAATGTCATCACCAAAATTATGAAATAAAGTTAACTAATATTGTTTATATTATAATAAATACACCTTTAATATATATGTTGTGTTTATTTTTTATTAATATATATAATTTTTTATAACTAAAAAACATATTAAAAATTATTAAAATATGTTTTTAATATAATAATAAGTCATCTTAAATTGAAAATATGGACAAAAGAACTATAATTCATGAGCTAGTAGCTAGTACCTACCCCTTAGTTTAAATATAGTTGATTGGACTCTAAACTAAAAGTTGTGAGCCGATCAATTAAAGTCTTCATAAGAAAATAGAAATGAAAGTTAAAATGTTGTGTTAAAATGGTGTTTTTTGGTGGGAATCCTATCTCATTGGTTGTAATGAATCGTTATAACTTTATTTCTTTGGCATTGTTTTGTTCAAATTGATATGGAGAGTTGGGATTTACTATCAATTTAACAACTAAATTATAACTAGCATAATTATATAACTTAAATCACTAGTAACTATAGATAGATATCAAAACACTCAATTTCTAATCAAAATACTTAGTTCCTAAAACATTTCATATCATATAAAAAGTCATTAAATTTTTTTAAATATTTAAATAAATAAAATATATCATTAGCCATTTTTTAATATTTGTTAAATATTATTTGTTTTCTTATGACTCGTGATTTAGTATTAATTGGCTAAATTTCACACATTCACTTTGAATAAAACCAAGAATAAATTTGTTGTAGATTAAAGTGTTTTAACAAAATTTACACATTAACATTTTGCATGGTAACTGAGACCAATATTCTATGTTTGGTTTGAGGAAAGAAGGTAAAATGGATTTAAAAAACCAATTGAAATATATGAAAAATTGAAGACTAACCTCCCAATGAGTGTCGAGCAATTTGTCCTCCTGCAATGACTTGAAGCGGAATCTGGAACTTAAAAGTGGGATTGTGGTAATACCCCCACTGCTATGCAATGGTAGAATTAGTTATGATCCCACACCCCAACCTCTGCAAGGTATAATTTGAATGACCTAAAATGAAATGAAGAGATCTAGTGCATTGCGTTGGATTTTCCACCAACCAAGTGTCCACCTCGGCTAGAGTTTCAAATCCTTTGACATGTGAGAACAAATAAATGTAAACATTAATCACACAAACACAAGAAAGGAGAAAAAAACAAAACTTCTTGAGTTCTTGTATTCAATTTCTTATAATTTGAATTCTTGATATACCTTGAAGGCAAGAATTATAAAAACTATGACTAAATAAAACAAATTCAACAAAGTTAGGAAATCCTAATGATATCCTAAAAATTAGTAACTATATATCGATAAAACTTTCGTAATAAAATTAAGAAAGAAATGCTCACAAGATTCTAAAAACTAATTGGTTTTTACTAATTTAATTATATTCATTGAAATGGAAGTTTTATTGTATAGTTGTTGAAAGAAAATTATAAAAGGTGAAGAGAAAAAAAATAAAGTGAAATTAAAAAGTTAAAATTAAAAAAATATATATGATTAATGAAATTGGAATTTAAAATAGAAAAAAAAAAGCATAGAAAAAGACAAAAATTAAATCTAAGTGAAATTTAAAAGTAATAAAACTAAAAAAAAATTAAAAATATTGGAAAACATTATTTTTTAAATTATTTTTTTCTCTTTATTGAGAAGAGTCTTCAGCGAAAATCGCATCATAATTCATTTGTCGACATGTTTCTAACCAACTAGTGTGGTTCAATAAATTTGATATGGATCATAGAAGCCTAAATTCAACATATTTTTTTCTCTTTAAATATTTTCATCTTAAATTGAATATATGGAGGAAAAACTATTATTCATGAAAATAGAAATAATAGGTGATGAGCACTAGTATTGTAGCAAGAATGTTGCAACTCTTGGGGCTACCAGCTTTACTTTATCAACCCGGGGTTCATACAAACTTCGAGGTGACGGTGTTGTATACACAAGTAAAAGTGATGGTTCTGCCTTTTGTCATTATTCAGCTGGCGAGAGACCACTAGGGTTTTCAAGCCAGGCTTCTATGGATTTAGAAGAAGCTTGATTACTGACGAAAGAAAGAGAAATCTACTTTAGGAGAAAGCTTGTCTACTGCAATAAGGAAAAGGGCTGAAATCCAATGCTAAAAACACGCTATTTCCTAACTAATTACTAAGAAACTATGCTTTACAAGAAGGCCAAGCTAACATGTATGAAATGTTACTGTCCTAAGCATGGAATTTCAAAACATCAAACATCACTATTGTGCATGTAAAGGATTGAAATAAATATGTTTTTACGTTTTATTCTTTTTATGGAAAAACAAGTGTGAAAGCTAATCTCTTTTGGTGGTGTGGTAGGTGGCTTAGGGATGTTGGTGGATGGTTGGAATGTTTGGGAAACCCTTAGGTGACCTTGTGTGGATTCCTAGAGGTTTTCCTCAATACGACCTCAAAACAGGCCACTATAGGAAAACCTACAGGATGTCCTAGAAACCTATAGGATTTCCTATATTTCTACAAGATACAGCTGAGAGCAAAACAATGGGTGATGAAGGTGATGGAAGGCTTAGGGAAGTTGGTTGGTGGATGGAACAGAGTGAGAAAATGCCCAGGATCACTCAGAACTTAAAACCAAGGTTGGGAGATGGTTGGATTTACTCAACATGCTTGAAGAAGTTTCCTTGAAGAATGATGAAATTGGTGAGAGTCTTAGTGAAAGTGAGGAATGATCATGGATGGATGAAGTTGGAAGGAGGTTGCTTGCTATGAAATATTTATCTACTTCTAAAACACCTACACTACATCAAACAATGATATTTGCCCAAAAATCATGTAAACAAGAAGAATTTCAATGAGCTAGGAAAACAAAGTTTAATGAGCTAGTTGTCTACTTCATGCATGAGGAAAATTTGTAGAATAATATGAAGTCATTGATGAGATTTAATGCAATACTAGATATGGAAGAAATGATGGCTAATTCCTACACTTGCAAATTGATCAAATGCTGACTTAAGCATAGGAAACTCTAAATTCTATGAGAAAGTAGAATTCTGTCTTTTTGGGGCTGCATGGGGGTCCTTTCCTCAAATCATGATCCATGAAGGAAGAAGTGAGGCCAAGACATCTACTGAAAAATTTTTGATGTTCCTTTTATTCCTTCTAACCTACTGCTAAATTAAAACACAAATGGAAGCAAACTAATCAAATCTACACTTACTTCCAATGAAACACTTCCAAGAGAAATTTAACCATGAATCTATGAAATTAATCTAAGCATATAGATACAAGAAGAGGAGACTTTTCTGCTAGGGTTTGGCCCTAACCCAAGAGCTTCAACCCTCTGAGATAGCTCAGTACTGGATCATGAAAAATCTCATTCTCATTATCAAAATAGAAAATTACATAGAAATGTCTTCCACAAGTCTGGAGCTCAAAAATAAATAGTGTTTTTTAAACAAAAATTTGAATCCTAATGAGGCTCTAGGCCTCTTTATTTATACAACTGAAGTCTCCAATGACTTCCTTAAATATAGGGAGGCTTGGCTCCCAAACTTGAGATGAACTATCTCTTTGACTATCACTTGCTTGGCTGCCTTTTGATCTTCATGACTTGGGTGCTTGTACTCCAAGCTGGTGTGATTGATGGAGGAATATTTGAATGAGGGAGGAGTAAATGAGGAGGATTTACCTCCTACAATCTCTCTTCCTTGTCCCATTCAATTTTTATCCCTTAATCTTGCCAAAATTCTCTGATTTTCTCTCACAAACCTGCATTCAATGCACATTAGTCCACTAGGCATAATATCTCACTTTAACTCATCTCATTAAGAAAAATATAATCAAAACATGTAATAAGTTGTGAGAAGAGTTGCTTTGACTAATATAGGAGGTGAATGAAGGTCCATATAGTTACCCAATGATGAGGCTCATCAATAGGACAAA
This sequence comes from Pinus taeda, assembly GCA_000404065.3. NCBI lineage: Eukaryota > Viridiplantae > Streptophyta > Pinopsida > Pinales > Pinaceae > Pinus > Pinus taeda. The sequence continues at coordinate 19,970 of APFE030021935.1, forward strand.
AAATAGAAAAAGGAAATAAAAATAAAAACAAAAAAAGTTAGTAATTAATATAAAAATAGAAGTTACTAAAAAATGCCTATAATAAGACATCAACCAATCACCTTACAAATAAATAAATTTAAATAATAACAAAAAATGAATTCTCAATGTTGAACTATGGATAAGCAACACATTTTTTTGGTCAAAGACAAATTTATACATGTATAATAAGAATATTTTAAGAATTATTTTTTTAATTAAAAAACACATTTATGAATTTCATTGGTTTTTCTTCCAAAAATTTACTCATCTAAATTATATATGTTGACACCTAATCATGGGGATTGGGTGAACACTAGTAAATAATGTAAATAATAAATAATGGAAAAGGAAGAGTCATCAGGAGGTGAATTCCAAGAGTCACTCCCTCATGTATATAACCATGAACAATCTTAATGAATAAACACAGTTCATTTGAGGAGTTACCTCTTGGCCTGACATGGTATCAGAGCCAACTCTATTTTTGGCTTCCTTCTCTTGTAACTCCTTCATGCCTCTATTTTGCATTTTTTCACATTGACATATCCCTACCAGATAGAGTGCATTCTATTCTAACTATTGAAGAATCCATTTGTTGCATTGAAGCTGAAGGTGGTGTGGATGGAGGTGTGCTGCGTGGAGGTGTTGTGGTGGGGTTTTTTCTTAAAAGTGCTATGGTATTACTCCATATTTTCTGCAAGATTTTGTTTTGAATGCTATCATATGTGTTGACCTTGACACCCTTCCCGAGCATTTAATATCCCACTGCATATATATGTAGTCTTCCGTTAGTCGGAAAATTATTGCTCGTATACAAAATGAGCATACAGGTCTTGCTTATAGCTCTATCCCTGACAGTAACACATTTATGAATTTATAGGTACTCATCCCTTCTACCCTGAGATGATATCCCTTTAATTCATCATTCTTCGTCAGGTTAATTAATGAGAGTAGCACCATTCTACTCACAGCGATTTTGTCTCTGCTCTGCTGGTTGCACCATTCTGCTCACAGCAATTCCGTATCACCATACCACTCCACCATGGGGCTCGAATAGTCGTCCCACTCCATTGGCTCGGTGGTATCGGTTCACCAAATCCCTACTCCTCTCTGCCATAGTCACCTATATTGTTTTCAATACCACCACTCGGTCCATTGAGTTATATTGTTTGCAATACCACGGCTCGGTCCCTCCATCATTGAGCTTCCAATCATTACCTCTCTGTGGCTCCTAGTCATTACCTCCCCATGGCTCTTTTAATGTTGTGTGTTGTGTATTACCTCCGCATACCTCGACTCCCCCACATACTCCCTCCCCCAAATACTCCCTCCCCCACATATCCCTCTCCCATATAACCACTACCCCATATAATACCTTTGTCCTCAAATATCAAAGTGCATTTTTACATTAGAAAAGAATTTTTAGTCACCAGAACTGCATTTTTTTGCCACCAGAAGTACATTTTTTTAAAGTACACATATTTTAAAATGCACTCATTGATATCCCTTATGGTAGTGTTTCTAAATGGGAAGGAGAACTATTGTGAGTGGTCTCGGAAGATCAAACACACTCTCATTTTTAAGGAGCTGTGGAAAGGAGTTTATGATGGAGAAGGAGACAATGAACTAGCAAAGCCCGCCTCAGACAAGGAATTCGCCATTTTGGAAAACAAGAATAGCAAGACCTATTCCTTGATTGCAGCATCTATAAATCAAGAGATGAGTCGCCATATTTCACCATTTTTGAATTCTTTTTAAGCCTTATGAAAATTGAAGGAACTGTATGACTCACACTCTACGCTTGAAGTTGTCCAACTAATGATTAAATTGTTCAGCCTTGAATTACAAAATGATGATCCTCTTGCTCTTACATCGGAAGTAAAATCTATTATGCATGATATCAAAGTCACTAATGTTGTACTAGACATCCCCTTGACAGATTTTGTCAAGGCACTTTATCCCACTTATTCAAATTATCTTGAGTCATTGTTGTTGGGCTGTGTTATATTCTTTCCACGACTAGCCCACGTAGTTAACTAGGGGGGTAGAGGGGGAGCAGAGACCCCCTTCGTTGCATTGATTGTGCAATGGGGAGGTCATAGGGGAGTTTGAGGGGGGCGGGTAGCCCCCCTTTACGGGATTTGAGGCCCCGGGAATTTTTTTTTTGGACCCTATATAAGGTTGGGTGGACCTACCTATGGTTTTGTGCATGGTTTTCACACATGGTTTTGGACGCGATGGTTTTTGGTCCATGGCTTTGGACGCGACGGTTTTCGGTCCATGGTATTAGATGGTTCAACATGTATAAATATATATTGTAACATTGAAAGGAATATAATGAAAAATCAAGCTGGTAGTCCTAGTTTTGGGATCCAAGTGAAAATCTCTCTATATATGTGTTTTATGTGTTATGTTCTTGCATTGTTTATTTTCTGTGTTTTAGAATTCGTATGCAGGTAATTTCTGTATGGGGTTAAAACCTACATTTGGCATCAGAGTTGTTTTGGCTTCAAGGGGACGCCTTTGTTGTTGAGGGGTTTCGCTCAGGCCTGTGGTAGACCCTGTTCAATGGGGGATCTGTGGGATCGATTCTGGTGGTGAAAGAAGATGGCAAGTAGTGGAAAGATAGAGATCAAGAAATTTAATGGTTAGAGTTTTGAGTTGTGGAAGCTCAAGATGGAGGATCTGTTGGTGGATAAAGATCAGTGGATTGCGGTAGATACGGGTACTAAACCAATGGGAGTGTCTGATGAAGAATGGAAGAAGTTGGATCGGAAGGTAAAGAGCACAATACGATTGTGTGTCCCAGATTCAGTATTGTTGAATGTATCAGGGGAAGCTATGGTGAAGGCTTTGTGGGACAAGTTAGGGAATTTGTACCAATCTAAGTCTCTAGTGAATAAATTGTTCCTACAAAAAAAGCTGTATAACCCGAGGATGAAATATGGAGACTCGGTGAGAAAGCATTTGAATGCATTTAATACTGTGGTAAGTCAGTTATTGTCTGTTGATATTAAAATTTCAAATGAAGATAAGTGCATTAGTTTGTTGTGTTCTCTACCAGATTCATGGGATAGTCTGGTTAT
>APFE030021935.1:23093-35523 GCA_000404065.3 Pinus taeda
GGGAGATCTAAATCTCTAGGAAAACCTATAAAGGTGGTGTGCTGGAAATGCGGAAAGGAAGGGCACTTCAGAAGGGAGTGTAAATCTAAAGCTCCTGATAAAGGAAAGGGATTTGATGGTGCTCCTTCTACAGAGGCAAAAACCACCTCAGATGAAGGTGGGGATGTGTACTTGGCTTCTTCAAGTACACATGTAGATCATGAGGCATGGTTGATTGACTCAGGTGCATCCTTTCACTTCACTCCCCATAGAGAGTGGTTCTGTGAGTATGAGAAATATGATGGTGGTGATGTCTTCTTGGGGGATGACAGGAAGGCTAGAATCATTGGTCGTAGAAAAGTAAAGTTGAAGTTGCAAGGTGGAAGGATTAGAACACTTCCAGGTGTTCTACATATTCCTACATTGGCCAGAAATTTGATTTCTATAAGCAAGCTGGATGATGCAGGTGTAAAAACAGTGCTCGAGAAGGATACCTACAAGATGGTTCAGGGAGCACTGGTATTGATGCGAGGAGTTTGGACTAGAACTCTGTACAAGCTCCAAGGTAGCACTGTTGTTGATGGGTGAAACAGTTCTATGGTTCTTGAAAGTGGAGCAGAAAATCTAGTCATCTCTGGAGAAAGGAGAATGCTATGGCATCAAAGGCTTGGACATATTGGAGAGAAGGGCCTTTGAATACTTCATGGTAAAGGTATGGTAGAAGGTATGAGTAATATCTCTCTGGATTTTGATTTTTGTGAAAATTGTGTATATGGGAAGCAGAATCAGGTGAGTTTCCTCTCTGGTGGTAAGAGGGAGAAACATATATTAGAGCTTGTGCACAGTGATGTGTTTAGACCTGTGAAGGTTCCATCACTGGGTAAGTCCGTGTACTATGTATCATTTGTAGGTGACTTCTCAAGGAATACATGGATATATTTTCTTAAGAATAAATCTAAAGTCTTTGACAAGTTTAAAGAATTTAAGGCTCTGGTGGAAAACCAGACAGAGAAGAAGATAAAGGTGTTGAGGACAGATAACGGTGGAGAGTTTTTCAATAAGGAATTTGAAGAATTCTATAAGAAGTGCGGTATAGCACGATAGGAAGGTTGTGTACAACCGAGATGTGGTGTTCAGAGAGGCGAAAAATGTTATTAAACATGAAGTCCAACCAAAGGAACCTCAGAAGATAGAGTTTGAGCTTAAGGAGGAAGAATCAGACTCTATAACAGAGGAGGAATCAGAAGATGAAGAGCCACAAACTCCAGGTGTGAGAAGGTCAATTCGAGAAAGAAGGCAACCGGAAAGGTATACTCCATCTGCTTTATGTTCAATTTTTTCTTTATCTATTACTGATGATGATCCCAGAACTGTGAAGGAAGCAGTAGATTCAGAGGATGGAAAACTCTGGAAAGAGGCCATGGTTGATGAAAGGGCATCTTTGCACAAAAATGAGGCATGGGATCTAATGGAGTTGTCGGCTTGAAGGAAACCCATTGGAAGAAAATGGTGTTCAAGAAGAAGACAAATGCAGAAGGAAAGGTGGAGAAATACAAAGCTCGGTTAGTAGCAAAAGGTTATTCCCAGGTGCCGGGAATTGATTTTGGTGATATTTTTCTCCTGTTGCCAAGGTAGCTTCTATTAGAATACTTTTATCTATTGCTGCTGCTTTTGATTTTGAGGTAGAAAAGATAGATGTGAAGACAACATTTCTTCATGGGGATCTAGAAGAGGAGATCTACATGAAGCGACGTGAAGGCTTTGTGGTGAAGGGTAAGAAAGAACTCCTATGCAAGTTAAAGAAGTCTCTGTATGGGTTAAAACAGTCACCAAGGAGGTGGTATTAGAAATTCGATAGAGTTATATGGGGACTTGGCTTCACCAGAAGCAAAGCAGATCACCATGTGTATATTAAATTAATTGGTGACCGTGTTATTTATCTAGTCTTTTATGTGGATGATACTTGCTAGTTGGAAATGACGAAGAAATTATCCAGGATTTGAAGACCCAATTGTCCTCCAAATCCGACATGAAAGATCTTGGTGCTGCAAACTATATTCTAGGCATGGAAATTAAAAGAGATCTAGCAAAGAGGAAGCTCTGGTTAAACTAGGGGAAGTATGCCGAGACAATATTGCAGAGGTTTAAAATGCAGGATAGTAAACCAGTGAAGGTTCCTACTCCTGTAGGTGTAAAGTTATCTGCTGAATAGTGTCCCAAGACACAAGAAGAGGAAGAGGACATGTCCCGTGTTCCATATGCAAGTGCAACTGATAGCCTGATGTATGCAGTGGTATGTACTAGACCAGACATTGCACATGTAGTGGGAGTACTGAGCAAGTTTATGTCAAAACCAGGAAAGGAGCATTGGACAATAGTGAAGCGGGTTTTAAGGTATTTGCATGGCACTAGTGATTATGGTTTGTGCTATCAAGGAAGACCAGGATTGGACAGAGTGTTGGATATTCGTGGGTTTTTTTATGCATACTGGGTTGGAGATCTGGATCAGAGATGATCTATAAGTGGGTATGTGTTTAACCTATTTGGAGGTGCAGTCAATTGGATGAGTAAGAAACAATCTGTAGTGACATTATCAACTACAGAGGAAGAATACATGGCAGCCACTCATGCAAGCAAGGAAGTAGTTTGGTTGCAGAGATTGTGTTCAAGTATGGGGTTAGTACAGGGAACTATAAGGATAGATTGTGATAGCCAAAGTGCAATTTTCTTGGCAAAGAACCTTGCTTATCATTCAAAGACAAAACACATTGATGTTCAGTATCACTTTGTGAGGGATATGATAGAAGACAAAAAGGTGTGGCTGGTAAAGGTGGACAATTTGAAGAATACTGCAGATGCATTGAAAAAATATGTGAGCTCTGAGAAGTTCTCTTGGTGTAGAGAAACAATGGGTGTTGCAGGGTTGGATAAATGACTAAGCTCTCTTGTGGTGCCCTGTGGAAAGAAAACAACAAGTGGGAGAATGTTGGGATGTGTTATATTGTTTCCACGGCTAGCCCACGTAGTTAAACTGGGGGTTAGAGAGGTGGCGGAGCCCCCCTTTCGTTGTGCCAATTGCACAGCGGGGAAGTCACATGGGGGGTTCGAGGGGGGCGGGTAGTCCCCCTCTATGGGGTCCGGGGCCCTGGAAATTTTTTTTTGGACCCTATATTAGGTTGGGCATACCTACCTATGGTTTTGTGCATGGTTTTTGCACATGGTTTTGGATGTGATGGTTTTTGGTCCATGGTTTTGGACGTGATGGTTTTCGGTCCATGGTATTAGATTCTTCAGCATGTATAAATATGTATTGTAACATTAAAAGGAATATAATGAAAAATCAAGCTGGTAGTCCCGATTTTTGGATCCAGTGGAAAATCTTTGGTATATGTGTTTTATGTGTTATGTTATCGCATTGTTTATTTTTTGTGTTTTAGAATTCGTATACAGGTAATTTCTGTACATCGTTAAAACCTACAATTGAAAGCAAATGGAAACCTCAAAGAAATTACCTTTATAAATCATCTCTCTATTTTTAGTAGCGTAAAGAAGAAAATAAACATTGTTAAAATAAGAATAAATTCTCATTATCTCGATTCTCCATAGTGAAGCTAAAAATTCTCAAAACCGCTTAGGATGAAAAAGTTTGTCACCTTTGTGGAGCTAAGAGAGTTGAAGATGAAAAGTATTTTTTATTATATTATATATCATATACTTAGATTATATTTGAATTTCAAAATATTTGTGAGACTGACAATTTTTTTTATCATTTAACTAAGCAAAACTATGGTAATTTTGGAGCACTACGCTTAATGCTTTTAGAGCATAGAAATAAACTTCTAAAGAACTCCAAGTAATATCTTACCTTCTTAAGGTCTAATAGACAATTTTTAGTCTCAATGGATATTAATTGTCATTATTATCAATTTTTTCAGATTACATGTACATCAATACCATTTTTTGGTTAGTTATTATTACTATTTTTAATTTCATCTGATTATCAAAAATCAAATATGTTTTTATAATAATAATAATTTTTACATTTTAGTGAATGTATTTGGATATAATCACCATATTAATGTATTGTATTATTTAAACAAATATATCATCTAAGTACACACATAATGTGGACAAATAAGAGACCTTGGTCATACAAAATATGACAACAAAAAGTTCCAAGATAATCAAAATATTAATACATAATTTTATTTTATTTTTACTACAAGAATTGATAATTAGGCTGATTTCATACTCGCATGACATTGAGTCGATTCTGACTGCTACCACTATAACCCCTAGGTGCCTACACATGCCCCTTCTAGAGACATGAGTAAATCAGGGGATTTGAACCTCGAACCTCCTAGTACATAATACTTCATTTTCACAACCATTGGCAACTAAGCTATCCCCCGGGTCTATCAATACATAATTGTAATTAGTAGCTAGTGATGCCAATTGTGACAATATGTCCACATTAAACAAAATCTTTGAAATATTCCAAAATATAAAATTTGTATTATGTTAATCATCATCATCCCTCAAAACACCATCATCGCTCAAGTTGCTTGCATGACTCATTTTTAATCACATGTAGGGGACATTGTATTTGGTTATTTGCGATGTCTTGTTAATTATCTTGACTTTTATTTATAGTATAATATGTTTTGGTCGTGTAAATTAAAAACGCGTTGTAATAATAAGTGCTTCATAAATTGTACACATTCTTTATAAGTAAAGAATATTCACAACCAACCTCAACTTGAAAAGTAGATTCCCTTGTATCCATAAACTGTGAACCAATATAAGAGGGAGGAAACAACATACCCCTTCTAGGAAGAACCCAATAAGCATTCCATCAAAAAAAAGCTCTAGTGTCACCCATTATGCCTTCCAAAATGAATTTTCTAATTGTATACCATCAAAAGGCAAGACATTCCTATTATGATAATAAGGCCCTCAAAGGTTCAAATCATCCCATCAAAATTAATTAGCTCTCCACTCCCTCCTCAGTAATCAAATTCTCTCACTTTTACAAAAATAACAAAGCAAGTTATATCAAATGATGGAAAAAGATGTTAAGGATTTGGAAATTTTGGAAATTACAGTGGTAAAAGGAGAATTGTAAAAACTAGTCTGCACATTTTAACCAGAGAATAGAACAAAAATCTCAAAACAAAAAAAAATAACTACTCTAACCAACATTTATCTATCTAATAAGAAATATTTTTCAAATTTCTTTTAAATACATATTAATTAGATATTCATATATGATCTTTTAATTTATTTATACAACTCAACTTTTCATAAATTATAGTAAAAGAAAGAGAAGAGAATATCCCTACACTTGAAAAAACATGGAAGGTTCCTTAGCAACACAATTCTATTATTGTAACATTACGCACCCCTCATATGTGTTGATAAAGCAGTAAATTTTGACTAAATAGGTAAACTATTTATAATATTTAAAAATAAATAAAAAGCAGCGACACTCAATTTTTATCTATTTCTAACATTATGTTTAACACGGCATTAAAGAAGTTGAGAAAGAAAAATTTCACTAATAAACCATAGATATGAACAACAGAACTATTTTGCCATATAATAAAAATAAATTACATCAACAAAAGTAAATTTATTTCCTGTTATATTTATTACATAAATTACAGAATTTATTTCCTGTTATAAATTTATAAATTAAACTCCACATGAGTACAAGCTAGCGGCCTAGGATGGCTTTACTCGAAGGGATTTCTCTCTCCATGTAAAGGAGGAAAGTACAAAGGGAGCCCTCTCCCTTTATGGAAATGAAATGACACTGACAAATATCGTATAATGTCCCATGTTATTATAAAGGTGCATTTATGTTAATGGCAAGATTTCTTTTAATTAAATATCGAATTTTAATTGGAATAAAATATATAAAATTAAATTTAATGATTAATTATAATAATTAAATTAATTTAGATTTATTTTAATTTTAGATGTATTAAGCGTTTAGAGAGATTAAATTTCTTAAAGTGTAAATTTTTTAAAGTTTTGTACTAAAAAAAGCAGTAGTCTTTAACGCGACTTTTTGAAAGCTTTTCCGGCGGATTTTGCCGGTCAAAATCCGGCAGCAATTCATTGGAATCCCAAGTTTGATAGCTAGTTTCTGCACAATCAATGGCTCCCAGGGGTTTTGCAGGGCGCTGAATCCAAATATGCAATTAAAAAACCATTTTAACAGCTAAAAATCAAGATTTAACCTCATTTCTTCCGCCGGATTCCGTCACCAGAATCTCCAAAAAGTCGCATTATAGACAACTCCCTAAAAAAAGATTTGTGCTTTAAGAGATTTGATCTCCGCGCATAATAGATCTGTAGTTAAAAATGTATCTGTGCAAGTTACACATTTTCTCTCTTTAAAAATTTAAGTTTATGTAGATCACAAATTCTCTTTATTTAATTTGTATAAATAAAGTTATTTTTTAATTATTTTTTTGGTTAAGCTTGGCAGGACCTCCTTTTTCTATCTATAAAAATCAAGTTTACACCACATATATGAGATAGGTGGCCTCAACTTGCCTGGTGGGAAACCAAGTCTGTTGGCCACCTATTCTCGTTATAAGCCATCCAAAAACACAATAGTATCAGTTGTTCTAACCAAGCTATATACTTATCAGTATCATGATAAGAGTCTATATGTCTATCTATCATTAGCATGCATCTTTAAAAGTAAATGATACCTGCAAGAAACAAAAAAAACGCCCAAGAAACTACCTAATCCTACTGTCCTTCTGAGGCAGACTCAACCTTCGCTAAGTCGCCAGGCATGTCAGCTAACTCAATGATGCAAGGGATGTGCCTTTGGATTATATCAAGGCAAATGTCCTGCTTGTGCAGCTGGAATTGAATCGTTTGCAAGTCTTTTTTGTAATTGGGCATGTCTTGGAGAGTCATAGCCATCCCCACTGAAATTTGCTCTGTTTCCTTCCCCATAGGGCTCTTCATGAGCCAGTATAGATAGAGGGTCAGTTTAAACTGGGTGAGTCTGCCTCTGGTATTCCCGGGATCCAGAATTACTTCCCGCCAATTCTTCATCTCCTCTTCGAATTCATGCTCCTATTTTATTTTCCCCTCCCATTCGTCCAGAAGCTTACGGATGCTCACATTTGTTCCTTCCCTGTAGGTTGTCGCTGCTTCACTAATGAGGTGTTCTATAGGTTTCCTCCCACGTCTTGGTTTCAAAGTGCTCGAGTCTGTTGCTTGAGTCAACTCCCTTCCCCTTCTGTTGCATCCTCTTCCATGTGCAGGTCAGACCATCTCTCCTCTATTCCCCGCCTATTCACAAGCGAAATGAGTTAGCTCTTAGTACGTTGTCTCATGCCTCTCTAGCTTGATACGGGTGACCCACCCCTCATGCAGCGAAGTGTAATTGCCTCTGCCCGAGTATGCCTTCCTTTCTTGAGTTTTCTCGTGAGGTTGAGTTTTCCCATACCCCTCTACCCCAAGATGCTTCACCACTCCTCTGCCCGATGTAATTGCATCACTCTTATGCAACTCACTTTGCTCTCACTCCTGTCTTTCGTTTGCCTCACCCTCCACATGGTAGTAGCAATTCTCTCGACTACACACAGGAGTGGTTTCATGGTGCCAGACCCAGTTAACGCTCACTGCTCTCACTGCCAGCACGTCTAGCCGGGTCACCGTCACTCCCAGTCCTGGTGCCTTCCCCTGCCCCTCTGCGCAATGTTGCTGCATCACTCCTCTGACCATAAGAGTTGCCTCACTCCTCTGCCCCTCCCTTGGTCATCGCTCATGCTTAGCCTTAGCCTCACCATCCATATTGGGATATCATCTTTCTCGCTTGCTCACATGAGGGTCCTCTCGTTCCCAAACCTAGGCATCGCTCATGGCTCTCACCTCCTGCCCGAGCCAGATCACCATCACCCCCAACTTTCGTTGGTCTCCCCAGCCATCCCCCCAATTTCCGTCCCCTGTCATCTCTCGAATGCCCCAGCCATAAATAAACAAAGTTGCCATAATAAGGGGCTTGAAAGACCAAGATACATACTCGAGAACACTTCAGTGAAACCGTCGCTCACAGTTCCACTGGCTTGCTCTCGTACTCCTTCATCCACCAACAATCGCTACAATATTGTTTTCACTATCCCGACTTCCTTCAAATTCCCACTCTACCTTGCTCTATCGTGTCACCTGTCCTGCCTTGGCCGCCTCACCTCCTTCTTTGTCCTGGCCATACCGGCCACTTCTCCCATCTCCTTTGTCAGATTGCATGTGGGAGGCCACTGCACCCATCACCATGAGTGTGTGGGGGGCAGTGGATGATACCCTGCCATTAACCTTCATAACTACCATATATGTTTGTTGTCCCCTCCTGCCTCGAGCACACACCTCGATCGGGGGTATTGTTATTTAGATTCTTAGTTTCCTCGTTGTTTTAGTGATCTTGCCGAAGGATGTCCTCCAGGGTTTAAGTCTATCATCCCTGGGTTGTATTGGCCATAATTTTTCCATTAGGCCATGATCCAAATTGGATCCATGAAGAATAATCACAAGACCATGACTGTATCAAATCAGGACAAAACTTCGAATTCAAGAGCACAGAGCGATCAGGAAGACCTCTAAACAGTGGCAGTTGGCAGCCAGCGAGGAACGACGAGGACCTTGGTCAAAGTGCACTAACCGAGGCCCATGGAGACTGCTCAGGAGGAAAATCTGGCACCTGGGAAGCCCGAATCGGGAAAATGAGGCCATTTCTGATTAATCGTGCATCGCTAGGCAGAACCCCTTGAGAAGGAAAGGCCCCAAGCACTCAGTCGCATGGGAAGCTGGGAAACTGTGGGGAAAGCGCTAAAGGCTAAAGGCGGGACCCACGCTCCAAAACCAACGGTATATTAGGGGCACCGTTGGGCGGTAAGCAGATTTGGCTGAAACCTAGTGATTCCATTCAGCGCCCGATGCGTGGGCAGACGGATGAGAGAGAAAACCACCACTCATCGCACGCTAATGGTCGAGCAAGTCAACCGCACGAAATGAGCGAATGACGTCGGATAGGGGGGCTCCAGATCTAACGGCTGAGAACACGCCCGATGAAAGAACTGGATTTGATAGGGGATTAAGCCATGATCTATAAGGATTTGAGGTTCGATTTGACCGCTGAGATGGTGGATGACTCATTCCACGACGTGACCGAAAAAAACCGAACCGACAAAGAAGAGCTGGCATAATTTGCGAGAGGACAAGTGGCCACTCCTTGTGAGCCGTTAATGATGACCAAGGGACAGGGAATTCCGAGTGAACAGTAGCAGGAAATCTGACGGATGCAGAAGGGGAATCGAACAATCGTGAGATCAATTGGCTTTAAAGCCATGAATAGAGATAGAGAACAGAGGACACTAAAAGGAAGAACTAGAGAGAAGAAGACGAAGATAGAGAAAAGAAGAGACAATGAAGCAAAGAGGAGAAAAGACAGACAGCCGAGCTGACCTGCAGCAGAAGGCAGCATCGAGCAATCCCTAAGAGGATCTGTCGGGAATTGAGCACCACATTGGGCTCCTTCCATTAAAGACCAGAGAGGTCAAGAGCTGGTGAGGAAAAGTCTGTGCACTCTAGTGGCTTGGGGAATCCAAGAACCACCCTGCTAAGCAATTATGTTTAAGGAGACTCAGATTGAGCTCCTCATTGTAATTCTCTGCTTTAAAGACACAATAAAACAAGGCCACCACTGAGAGCTAGACCAGAGATGTAGCCCTAGAGGATAGGGTGCACTCCTTATTAATTATTGTGTTCTTGTGTTTTCTTATTGTGTTTCTTTTGTTGTTTTCCATTCTCTAGTGTCTGTGTATTTTGCAATCTGATCGATCTATTGCCTAAAATAACATAGACACACACCAGTACATGAGTCTATAATACCTTCATTCATTAATTAATTAACTGAGGTCACTTAAGGGTGATTTTCAGATCAAGTGGTATTAGAGCCCTAGGTTGTTAAGGTTAGACAAGCTTGTGTTGGTTTAGCTGTTGAATGCTCACTAGATCAAAGCTCCAATTAGGAGAAGAAGAGTTGGTTGAAACTAATCCTGAAATTGGGAGAGTCTATCCTCAGAAGACAATGTCAGAGGAAGGTTCTATGGGACCAGACCCTTAATTCATAGAAAGTTTCCTAACCATAAAATCCGTGGTAGAAGAAATGTATAGGGACTTTAGAAAACACAAGGATGAAGAATCATCGGGCTCTAAACAAGACAAAGAAGAAGATGAGTCTCACTTCCATGACCACTCAAAAGGAAAAGGGAAAGAGGAAAGCTTTCTCACACCTCCTAACAGCCCTGAACACAAAAAGAAAGCATCTTTGATCAAACTAGATGTCAAATTTGATTTGCCTATATATGATGGAGAGCTAAATGCAGAAAAGTTGGACAATTGGGTTAGACAAATTAATGTTTATTGCAGAGTATAGAACATCGATTCAGATAAGAGCAAGATCTAGCTGGCAAACCTACACCTGGGAGGCACTGCCTTGGTTTGGTGGGAAGGAAGAACCCAAGCTGACATGAAAAGACATGGTAAGACCATCTCTATCTGGAGTGAATTTTTGTTTGCAATTAAAAAGTAGTTATATCCATTTGCCTACATGCAACAAACCATGATGAGTTGGCAAACTCTTCAGCAATTGAAAGGGAAAATTGTGCAAGGGTAAACTCAAGAATTTAGAAAGATAGCATTGATTCTAGAAATCTCATTAGACTCATTGGAGACTCTTTTGAAATACATTGGTGGTCTACACAACTACATGAGGCATACCATCCTCATGTTTAATCCCACTAGTATAGATGAAGTATCTGTACAAGCTACTCATCTAGAAGCTAAAGGAAAGAATGGAAATCCAGAAGTTGGGGGACCATCCCAACCCACTGCAAGCAAGGGCAAGGAGAAAAGAAAGAAGAAATGGAAAACAAGGAAGGCTAACACTGCACAGAAAAGCAAAGCCTCATGCACTCACTGTAAAAAGGATGGGCATGATGATGAGCATTGTTGGGTTCTGCATCCAGAGCTAAGACCTAAGAAGTTCGAGGGTAAGAAGAAGAAGATTGTTGCAGCTATTCAGAAAGATTTGGGGTTAGACTCGGGATATGAAACAACCATTGCAGCCACAGGTATAAAAGGTAAGAATTATGAAGCATCTACTAGTAATTCTGCTCAATCTATTATTGATGAAGAGAATGAGAGAAAAAGACATGAGCTTTTCCATATTTGAGTTGTTTCCAAATATCAAAAGATTGATACTTTGTTTGATAGTGGTTCACAAGTAAATTTGATTTCTAAAGCAATTGTAAAGAAATTGGGATTAGCAACTACACCTCACAAGAAACCATACCCTTAGGATGGTTGAATGAAAAAGCACACTACAAGTGATAAACATGCAACTCAGTTTTCTTTTGGTCAGCATTGTAGATGAGGTTGAGTTAGATATTCTTTGGAATATATGTGGAATTGTTTTAGGAAGTCCTTACTTGTATGATAGAAAAGCTATTTTCTATAGAGTTGAAAACAAGTATCTACTTGTTAAATATGGAATCGAATACTTTGCAAGAGGCCATAAGCTCAAGAATAATTATACTCTCATAAACTCAGGGCAGATTAAAAGAATGATAAATTCATGCAAACAATTCTTACTGATACTTGTAAAGGAAAATAAACCTAATAAAACCAATGTATTTGAGGGCTGTAATGCTAAACAACAAGCTGATATAGAAAAGGTTGTTTCAGAGTATGCTATCTTATTTCAAGAACCTAAACGTCTGCCACCCAAAAAGGAAATAGTACATGATATTATTTTTCAGCAAGATGTTCCCTTACCTAACATTGGAATGTACAGGTTGTCTGCTTTAGAGAATGCTAAAATCAAGAAGTAGGTGCAGGAGTTGCCGAGAAGGGGTTCATCAGGCCTAGCGCATCACCATGTGGGTCACTAATCGTTTTGATGAGAAAGAAAGATGGCTCGTGGAGAATGTGCATTGATTATCGAGCACTGAATAAGATAACAATCAAAAATCATTATCCCCTTCCTCGCATAGATGATCTTTTAGATCAATTGAAGGAAGTTTTTTATTTCTCCAAGCTAGACTTACACAGTGGATACCATCAGGTCAGAGTTGTAGAGCAATTTGCATTGCGAAGACTATTTCAAAACAAAGCAGGGATTGTCTTTATGAGTGGTGGTTATTGCCTTGGCTTTACTAATCTCCTGCTCTTCCATGAGATTAATGATGATGGTTACTCAGACCTTTTCTTGATGAATTTTGTTATTGTTGTATCTGGATGGACAAATGATTTTTTAGCAAAAACCATGGGAAGAACACCTTAAAGCATGTTAAGCAGACATTAGATGTTTTTGGAAAAGATAAAAAACTTCATGTTTAAAACTCTCAAAATTGTGAATTTAAGC
>APFE030021935.1:36591-54963 GCA_000404065.3 Pinus taeda
GTTCCTTCTCACCCTTGGGAAAGTGTTTCCATGGATTTTGTTGGAGGACTGCCTAAATCTAGGAAAGTTCATGATTATTTGTATGTTGTTGTGGATAGGTTCAGCAAAATGTGTATTTTGATACCTTGTAACAAACAAATTACAGCTGAACAAACTGCAAAACTGTTCTTTGAACATGTATGGGTTCATTTTGGACTACCCACTTCCATTGTATCTGATTGAGACACCTGATTTGTGGGGAAGTTTTGGTCAAGTCTATGGGAACTAATGGACACCAAACTGAAGAAAAGCACAACTTTTCATCCACAAACTGATGGCTAGACAGAAGTAGTTAACAGGATAGTGATCTAGTTACTCAGAGGATATTGCAGCAAACATCCTAAGCTTTGGGATGAACATTTGTGTTATGTGCAACGTGCTTACAACAGAGCAAAACATTCTTCTACACAAAGATCTCCTTTTGAGGCCTGTTTTGGTTTCACACCAAGGTCTCCTTTGGATTTTGTCTTTGGTAAAGATACCATAGTTGAGGGACATAGTGATGTGGACAGGGCAACTAGGTTCATTGAACAAATCCAAGAGATCCACCAGGAAATATAGGAATAGATAGAAAAGAGCTAAGCCAAATACAAGGCTAGGCATGACGAGCATCGGATGGAGCATATTTTCCAAGTTGGTGACCAAGTCTAGTTGTATATCAGCAAGGACAGGATGCAAGGTGAAGGTAAGAAGCTAAAGCCTATCAGGTATGGACCCTTCAAGATACTTGAGAAGATTGGTGAAAATGCTTTTCGCCTTGATCTACCAGCTTACATGCACATCTACTCAGTCATAAATGCAGATTGCTTGAGATTGTTTGAACCCTCTCTAATTGAGGATCCCGAAGAGCAAAGTCAATTGCCTTCTATTGATGACCTGCTACCTGAATATCTTAATGAATTGCAGGAAGACAAAGTTCTAGATAGGAAGGTGAGGATGACACACAAGGGAGATGTTGAGTACCTCAGGATTGGGCTCAAAGGTTCAAAGCCAAGTAGTGCAAAGTGGATAGAGATTGGACAAGTGAGACAATTGTATCCTCACTTAGTCGATGCTTGAAAACCAACTTTTGGTGGTCCAAAAGCTTTTCAGTGGGAAGGTCGTGATCATAATTGGATCCATGAATAATAATCACAGCACCATGACTGTATCAAATCAAGACAAAACTTCGAATTGAAGAGCGCAAAGTGATCAAGAAGACCTTTGAATAGTGGCAGTTGGCAGCCAGCGAGGAGCAATGAGAACCTCGGTCAAAGCGCGCTGACTGAGGCCCATGGAGATCGCGTAGGAGGCAAAACTGGCACCTGGGAAGCCCAGATCGGGAAAAGGAGGCCATTTTTGATGCGCCATTAGTGCTTCACTGGGAAAAACCCCTCGAGAAGGAAAGGCCCCAAGAGCTTGATCGTAGGGGAAGCCGAGAAACCGTGGGGAAAGTGCCAAAGGCTAAAGGTGGGACCCATGCTCCAAAATCGGCGGTATATCAGGGGCACCCTTGGGCGGTAAGCGGATTTAGCTGAAACCTAGCGATTCCATTCAGTACTCGACACATGGGCAGGTGGATGAGAGAGAAAATCACTGCTCATCGCACGCTAACGGTCGAGCAAGTCAACCGCGTGAAATGAGTGAATGACGTTGGATCTGGGGGCTCCAGATCCAATGGCTGAGAACGCGCCTGATGAAAGAATTGGATTTGACAGGGGATTAAGCTGTGATCATAAGGATTTGAGGTCCGATTTGACCATTGAGATGGAAGATGACTCATTCCACGACGTGATTGAAAAAAACCGAACCGACAAGGAAGAGCTGGCGCAGTTTGTGAGAGGACAAGTGGCCACTCCCTGTGAATCGTTGATGATGACGCAGAGACAGAGAATTCCAAGTGAACAATAGCAAGCGATCTGATGGAGGCAGAAGGGGAATAAAATAGTCATGAGATCAATTAGCTTTAAAGCCATGAATAGAGACAGAGAACAGAGGACACCAAAAGGAAGAACCAGAGAGAAGAAGACGAAGACAGAGAAAAGAAGAGACAGTGAAGCAAAGAGCAGAAAAGATAGAGAGCCGAGCTGACCTGCAACATAAGGTAGCATTGAGAAATCCTGAGAGGATCTGTCGGGCATTGAGCACCACATTGGGCTCCTCCCATTAAAGACCAGAGAGGTCAAGAGCTGGTGAGGAAAAGAGTTTGTGCACTCTAGTGGCTTGGGGAAACCAAAAACCACCCTACCAAGCAATTCTGTTTCAGGAGACTCATATTGAGCTCCTCATTGTAATTCTCTGCTTTAAAGACACAATAAAAGAAGGCCACCACTGAGCACTAGACTGGAGACGTAGCCCTAGAGGATAGGGTGAACTTCTTATTAATTGTTGTGTTCTTGTGTTTGCTTACTATGTTTCTCTTGTTGTTTTCCATTCTCTAGTGTCTGTGTATTTTGCAACCTGATCGATCCATTGCCTAAAATAACATAGACACACACCAACACATGAGTCTGTAATACCTTCATTCATTAATTAATTAACTGAGGTCAATCAAGGATGATTTTCAGATCAGGCCATGTTGCTGATTGCAGCCCTAATTGGCCAAGAAATTTGTTGCTTTTATCCCTTCTCTTCTTACATGTCTAACCATTAGATAATTGAACTTGTGTATGAGCTCCCCTATTTCCTAGATGAGGTGAGTTGTCCTTCAACTTTGGCTCAATTTGTCCCATGACGTGCCATTATTGAGTTTCCTCATGGTGTTTATGACCAAGCTGGAATCTCCTTCCACCACCACATTTCAATACCCCATTCTTACAGCAATTCGTAGTCCATGTCCAGCTGCTGCGAATTCTTCCTCATTATTACTTGCGATCCCACATGAGTCTGCATATATGAGTCGCGTGTTCGCTTGGGTGTCTCAGAATATGCCACCTAATCTTGCTACTCTCGGGTTCCCTTTTGAGGCCCCGTCAAAATTCATCTTGATGAATCCTTCACCCAGCATAGTGAAGTGCATCGGGGAATCGATATTCATCCTAACCATTTTCCAGGCATTAGGGGCTATCATTTCCATGGTTAAGTTAAGTCATCGAAGTATTCTTGCTTCTTGAGGGGGAACTTTCCAGTCATCTGGGCTCCATTATTCTACTATAATCATTTCCTTGATGTTTCTTACTATTCCTTCCCACACCTGATCCTATGTTGAGGTTTTGTTTTTGAAAATTCTGCAATTCTGTTCTTTCCAGATGGCCCAGAGGTTGAATCCCATGGCTAGCCCCCAAGTGCAATTCAGGACTGGGCTTGAGAAGATGTTGTTGCATCATAACAAGATTGTTTCCTTTATGCAACTTATTTTGTAATTTTTATCTATATTAACTTTAATTTTATTTAATAAATATAAATATATCTATTATAAAGTATAAATGTACATTTTAAAACAAAATGTGGGATCTATTTGATATTCAATGTGCCACACATTGTATTTAATGATTCACTTATTATAAAAAAAAAGGATTTTCCCATAAATATTTCATATACAAGCTTAGTAGAAGCAAGGGTGAAAGTAACACAATGGTTGCTCTCTATCATATAGGTAAATATAGCAAAATTTAAAATGATATATGAAGGATCTAAGTATAATTTAATTGAAAATTCCAAAATATTCTAAATTTTTTATAGATATGAGCGAAGTCAATTATTTGATGTTTTTTTATGTTTAATTTCTAGCATATTTTGAAATCATAAAATTGACCTTATGAAAGAACATTTTGCATCTTACAAATTTTAGAGTAATCCAAAAATCTTATAGACATTAGTGAAGTCAATTATTTAATTTCTCTCATATTTGATTTCTAGAATATTCTGAAATCATAAAAATCAACTTCAAAAACACATTTTACATTTTTATATAATAAAAACTATAATCTTTGGAGTTAGGCTTGACTACAACTAATGGAATTAAGACTATCTTGGGTTGGTCCAATGGCTTTGTGAATATGCCCTTCCTTAAGGAATCTAGACTATTCTGCTGAGATAAAGTTGGATAGTAAATGCTTAATCTTAACAACCAAAACCTTTGAAATAATGTTGTAGAGGTAGTTATATAAAGACATGGATCTATATCCTTCAAAATCATTAGGAATCATAGTAATAATTTTTTTATTTATATTTCCTGAAACCTTCAAAAATAACCTAACCTCCTCAGCCATCTGAAGAAGATCCTCACCTATTAAGTCAAAGAAGATAATAGTTAGAATTCAATAGTCCACTTATCAATACCCAAGCTCATATTCTTCTTAAAAGTAGTTATGATATGGTGTAAATCCTCCTTAGATATAGGCATGAACATCCTTTCATTTTCCTCATTAGTCACCCACTTGGGGAAAAAGAAGATTACCTTAAAATTTTCTAAAATGTTGTCTCCAAAAGGCTCCTTAAAAATGGCCTTGAAATTTTGAACTCCATTATATTCCATCTCCTTAAAACACCTCACCTTATTTCCTTCAGAGTTGGTCATTTCCCGTATGGTGTTAACCTTACTCCTATGGTTATAAAAGTTTTCAAATTTCAGTGTTATGATCACTAACTTCGATTTGTGTGTCCTAGATTTCCATATACCAATCCATCTCCTTGTCCATCATCAACTTGGATAGCATATATTCTATTTTTTTTAGTTCCTTCAAACCTTCCTCATCAAAGATACCTTATTCTTTTTCCTTGGCTAAAATATCCATTGATTTGTCAACCTCAACCAAGTGGGCATCTCTATTTCCAAATCTTTCCCCTAAAGAACTACCACCTTCTCCTTGCATGTTTCAAAGGTAGGAAGCATTTCGTAGGAACATTATTATTGATCAAAAGAGTATTGGAGCCAATTATTATTAACCATATCTTGAAATTAATACCTAGTAGTCCAACTAGAGTTAAATTTTAATGGGGCTCTTGGATTTGATCCTAGAGTGTCGAATTCTAAATAGTATGGGGTAGTGATCAGAGAGCCCAATAGCTCCAACCCAAGTCTTAAATTTTCCACCTTCTAAATGAGGGCATCTTGAACTAAAAATTGATCCAATGTTTTATAAATCACATCTTGGTTAAATGTTTTATTGACCTAGGTGGGTCTTAGTTTAACAAGTTCAAAAACCACCCATCTAGAAGATTATAAGTGTGATCAAAAGAAATCAACAAGTATATCAAGCCTAGCACTATTCCCCCATTCTCTTTGTTATTCATTGTTAAATTCAGATCACCGTTGATAATAAGGCTATTAAAATTTATTCTTTAAGATGTAATAAGGCTATATGGCATAAGTTTTATCATCCTTCATACGTCTCATAACTATTGAGAATGGACAAAAAGTATCCCAAGATTTTGTAGAAAAACTCTATAAATAAACCTAAATTAATTGAGAAAGCATTTGACAACACATAATTATTATTCTAACCCATAATGATGCACCCAGATAAATCCTTAGAAGCACAAGCATGGAAATCCCAACCCCCCATCAATGTTTTAATTTTAGGGATCAAAATGCCCCCTTTTCCAATGGTTTCTTGGAGTAGAACAATCTCAGATCTATTAAGATCTACTAGTAATTTGAGGGGAAGTTATTTGGCTTAACCCTGTCAACCTTGAATATTTATTGAACAAAATCTTCATGGGGAAGTTACTAGAGGGGCTAATCCCCCTATAAGGACCCCATTAATAAGTATTTTTTTCTTTGTTTGATTTCTTTGAATTCATGTTCCTATACCCATTTAGTGGCTTACTTCCTACCGATGAAGAGACTCCCCACTTCTTCTATGGAATCCATTCCTAGACCTCCAAAAGGACTTGAAACAACTTATTTTCCTTTCATAGGATGCAGCCCATAATTTCCACCTCCTCTACAATGAACTTCAAAATAATATGATTTTGACACCCCCATCGGCCCTTGACCCATCACATGGATCATTGTCATCTGTATGTTAACTAGAGGGATATTAGAACAAATGGAATTCTAGTTGACTTTGGAGGATGAGTTGTAGATCTCTTATTGAAGACAATGGGAGTAGGATCTAGCCCTTTGATGTCACAAAAAGATCATTAAAATAGAGTGAACTAGAAGGGGAAATATTAATCTTACCCACATCATTCATGCAAGTGTTAATAGTTTCTTTTAATATCTCTAGAAAATGTGAGGAGGATCTATTATTTGAAAATAGACCTTCTTCATATTTAGTACCCCATTCATGACTCGAAAGTGGTTTTTCTCTAGAAATTAAAGGTACGAATATATCCCTAATAAAGATTTGTGTAATCCCTTCATTTCCCTTACCCACTTCATTGTGCATGTGTGTGTGTGTAATTTTAAGGTCATAGTCAAGCTAGACACAAAATTGGTGTATGAGACCCCTTTGTTTTGGTAAAAGGAACTTGTCTCCATGTAATGATTTGATTGCTACATTTTATAGAGGTATGCTTACTCTATCCCCCTTTAGATGCAATCTGTGAACTCTTACACACCTCACTTAATGCCATTTGTTATGATCGTATTTTCCACTCCACTATATTGAGAGAGACCCAAGCTCAAAATGCCTTAGTTGTTCACTAGAGTTCATCCCCTTGATTTTACTTAGATGGTTCCTACAAGGGTTTATTAGATGTTATAGCGATGAAATTACATAATTGAGTAATTTCTCATATTATTTTGTCGCAATTTCATAATTATGAAATATAATTGAGAAATAGGTTCTAGGGTTTTTCATTCCCAAGGAGATCAACCTGGCTTGCTTGTGTATGAGTTGTCTAAGGTTCCATTACTGTAGAAGTTTCCTAACTTCTCAAGCCCTTAGGTTTCGAAATACATTCTCCTAGAGGATAGAATGAGCCTATAATTTGACCCTATAATGTCACCCTATCAAGAGGAGAATACTTAGATTGACAAAGATTCAGCTTAGTTATTCATCTGTGTTGCATAGATTATCCTTATCGTAGGAGGTGGTAGGATTGAAGGATAAGGAGGAGTAATGAAGTGCTAAAGGTATAACGTACCTCTTTTTATTGTTTAAAAAAAGTACTATGAGTTCCCTTCAATATATTTTGTGTTCATTAGATGTATGTTAATGTAATCGTGGTTTATACATGTTAATATTCCCTCTACGAAAGGAAAATATTTCTTTTTTTGTTAGTACTTGAGTGCAGGGATTTGTATAAGAGATGCTAGGAGCAAGATCTTTGTGTGGAAGTAAGTTCTTTGGCATCAACTTCAGGTTTAACAATATTCACCAACCTACAAGGGTCCAGGTATGCTCTCTTTGTCTCTTTAGCTAAAAGGTTGTGAGTGTGTTTGATTTGCATCTAGGAAATTCACATCTTTCTCCACACACTCTCTGATGGATTCTAGGAAAAATACATGAAGAAGAAACTCCTTGTGTCAATACATTTCTTGGTACAACACCATTGCTACATTGATGTCATAGCTAGGGTAAGCATTGTAATACTTATATATTATTTGTATATTAACATTTTTTTACATTATGGATTTCTCATTTAAATTATTTAAGTTTACAAGTATAAATGTTGCATATGTCACTTATTTATATTAAATAATACATGATACATTATTACGAAGGATTAGAGATTAATGGTGTACATCTACCTTGTATTGGATGATAAAACACATCTTCCCAAGTGTCACCACTCTACAATGCTGCATCAATTGACACATGGACACTTTTTTTTCCATGTGTTACTTCCTTGTAAGGCCAAATATTTAGTCAAATAGGTTAGCCTACTTGACCCACTCAAATCAAGGAATTTTCATAAAATCCATTTATAAAAAAATTTCCAGATTTTTGATCTTTTAGATTTCCACCTTTTTGAATCTGGGATCTCCAAAATTCTGAATCCATCTAGATTTGGGGCTTTATTTTTCTTCCATTGTGCTCTTATCACTTCTTTTAGATTCTGCTACAATCGAAAAGTCAAATATGTAGACTTCCAAATTTCTCATCAAAATGTCATGCTAACACACCATAATGCCATGCCATGAAATCAAACTCTATCCAAAATGGCACATCATTAATGACACATTCTTCGCCATTTCGATTGCCATGTCATGTACCACGTCAAACTCCAGGTAGCTTCATCCTACATGGATTTTCCATGTCACTAGTGACACATTAGTAGCCACAACCATTTCTATATCATGTAGCACAATCACACTTTGGGTGGGTTCATCCTAGGTAACTCCAAGTGACCACCACGTGTTTTCCTTGATAAAATATGAATGCAAGTTCTTCAAAAACATCGTTCATTATATTTCCATATGGATGACACATGGCATCACTTTTCCCACACATCACCACCATACGATGCCACATCAGTTGACAAATGGTGGGTTCCTTACCCATGTGTCAATTTCTCATAAGCCACATCTTCAATTAAACACCTTGACCTACTTGACCCATCCGGATTCCAAAATTTCCATTATTATTTTTTTAATTTTCTAAATATTAATATTTTGGATTTCTACTTTTTTAGATTTGGTATTTCAAAAACTTTGAGTTCCATCTAGATCTAAGGTATTATTTTTCTTCTGTTGTGCTCTTCTCCTTTCTTTAGGATTTTTCTAAACTCAATGATTCAAAATCTAAATTTTAGAATTTCAATTAGTATCCCATGTCAACATGCCATGATGGTGTGACATGTCATCAAACTCTCTCCAAAATGCCATGACACTAGTAACAATTCTACGGCCACATTTGTTGACATGCCATGTACCACATCACACTCTCGGTGGGTTCATCCTACATGGCTCTACCATGTCACCGGTAACATGTCAATATCCATGTCTATCATCACAAATGTACCATGTCACACTCTAGGTGGGTTCACCCTACATGGCTTCATGTGTCCACCATGTGTTCTACATTGCTGGCATCTATATATATGTTTTTCCAAAACACAATTAAAATAATTTCTAGATTTCTTGACTTCTTGATTCTATCAGAGGATGGGAAATAATCCCATTAACAAATGGAAAGTTAATTATTGTATTTTTCTTTGCGTTGAAGTTTGAACATCTAGATTCTATTAGTAGTGGAAGTATAACTATCCAAAATTTCTAAAAAGTGAACTATATGGAAAAACTTAGATTTCGATGATAGACAATTGAGATATGATGTTGACCTTTTGGTGATGTGGTAGGATAATGTGTCACATAGGCATGGAATTTAGGTTAGGGTTGGATGATGTGGTATGCTAACATTGTATGATGATGTGGAATGTTAACATGGTGTGCTTATGTAGCATTCTAGTACAAAAGAGTTGTCATGGCAATTTAAATGTAGCACCTAAATGGCAGGGATGATGTGGAGCCACATTAGTTGACCCATGGAAATTTCCTCTCCCATGTATCACCTTTGCATAACGCCACATCTTTAGCTAGCCATACCAACATACTTGACCCATATGGATCAGGGAATTTTTGTAAAATAGTTTATAGAATTTTTCGAGTATCCAATCTTCCAGATTTCACTTTTTCGAATATGAGATTTCCAAAACTTCCATATTCGAGGTTTTACTTTTCTTTCACTACACTCTTGTCCTCTATTTCAAGTTTCACTATAGTTAATGCCAACCTATGAACTTATGAATTACCTATCATTATGTGATGCCATCATACTCTATGCAAACTACCATGTCACTAATGATATATCAATAGCCACATCCATTTCCATTTCATATACCATGTCACACTATGGGCGGGTTCATTCGACATGGCTTCATGTCTCCATCATATGTTTTTCATTATTGTCATCTAGATCTAGGTTCTTCCAAAATGCACAGTTAAAATAATTTATCGATTTTTGGACTTATAGATTTTGTTAGAGGATGCGAAAGAATCCCATTAACTGACAAAAATGTAATTACTAGATTATGTTAAATGTCAAAGTCTGACCATCTAGATTTTGTTAGTAGTGGAAGTTTGGACATCTGGAATTTCTAAAAGCTAGACATAATAGAAAAACCCAAATTTAGATGCTAGGTAAACAAGATATGATGTTGAAAAATTGGTTATATGGCAGGTTAACATGTCACACAAACGTGGCATGGAGGTTAGGACTGGACAACATGACATGCTAATGTGGTATGCTAACATGGTGTGCTTATATGACATTGTAGTAAGGAAGAGATATCATGGTAATTAATTCAATGCCAAAATGATGGGGATAATGTGGAAGTGATGAAGTGGATCTCAAGATTGGAAATCTAGTTTATTGAAAAAGGGGTATTTTTAAGAATACTCTAATTTGGGTGTTGATAGAACTCAGACTAGAATATAATAATATTTTTCTTATCAGATTATTTCCATATTATAACAAAATTTGGATCCAAAACAATTAAATTGGAAAATTGACTTTTTGGAAAATGGTCTTTGAAGATTTTTACGACTTTGGATGTAGCTAAACATAATCTATTAGTTGTTTTTATGTCAAGTTGTTCTCATCTTTTAAAAAAAATTCAAATACATAATATGTTAATCTAGAAATCTGAATTTTTTGAAAATGTACTTTTAAGATTATTCCAAATCCAAATGTAATTGGGTCTTTGATGTGCATATCCCGCAAAGATTGCATAATGTGGTGGTGACACCTTGGATTGAGATCGTTAGGTGTTAACTACATGTTAGATGGAATGGCATAAAGCAATGGTGACATGTGGACATGGTGTTGCCATGTGTCAACCACGTGTTAATTGTTGACATGACATAGGGCAATGGAAATTCTCATGGCCATAACTTTGTCTCCATAGCTCAAATTTGGATGAAACTTATATATTGTTGGAAAGCTCTTAATGAGTAGAAGACAATGGTGATCTTAGAAAAATAAAGTTTAAGGTGATTGTATTGTAAAAAGTTTGTAAACAAAATGTGTTTATTTGAGACAATAAATTTTAATTCAAAATCATATTTAGATGCAGATATTTTATCTAAAAAAAGTGATATTTTTAATTTGAAAAGAAACAAAATTTAACTGCTTTATAAAAAGTTATATACAACTATATCTAAATTTATATCAATTTCATTATTTAAGTATTTTCATTCGCTACTACAAAAATACGCTAATAAATAATAAAAAATATCACAATGATTATTATAACTATCACACTCAAAAGTGTCCCCGATCAATGAAGATTTTTATTACATTCATGACCCTTAAAAGTACAAACACATAGGGAAGAATGAGTTGTGATATTTTTTGTTGCACTCATGACCCCTAAGAATAGACACACAATAGGAAAGAGTGTAGTCCCTATTGTACAATACAAAAGTTGCTTTATTTACATGGTCAGGTAGGTCCCTACATCCACAATATAATTCAAATAAAAGGATATGGGCCATTTTAAGCGAGACGGTCCAACCTTTATGTGAGGGATTTTCCTTTAAAGAATACAGCTACTTTAGTATTTGTACCATATGTGGAGCATGTAATGGCATATATGCCAAGAACATTATGATTCTCCACCTTGATATATTTCGAGATATTTTTTTGTTAAAAAAAAATTAAAACCATATTCTGTTTATGTCTAGAAAATGAAGGTGTTTGTTTAATATTTACTTGAATGAGGTGTTGAACCGATGGATGACTTGATACTCTATTTACACCCCACATTTGTCTAGCACCTGCATGTTCTTTGCTTTTGTGTGGCCATGGTGAGTTTTTATTCCGAAAATTGAACTTTGCATCTTTGGCTCTAAATCGAAAGCATACTTGCCTTTTTTCCACTGGTGTTATCCAATTTCCTAACTAATTCAACTTAAAACCCAAACTAACAAATCTAGCTTGTTTTTAAAATTTCTCCAATGAAGGTTTGTTTGAAATCTACCTATTTTACTTTAGCTTTCCAGAGAGGTCTTCATGAACAAATTGAGAGCATGACAATAATGGGTTTAAATTCCCAATTTATGTGGAGAGAACTTTGGAAAAATAAGTTACTGAATCTTATCTTCAAGCTCAAAACATGAAGAAGATATGTTAATAATATCCTCTTAATTTGGCAGCATAAAAGAGATAATCTAATAGGATTTTTTGGACATTTAAAAATTTAATATAAAAATGAAACATTTAGAATGAAATTTTAACAAAATAAAAATAAATTAGGTTTTTAGACGTTTACTAGTAATTAAAAAGTAATGATTCATTTTTATTGCATCAAATTTATTAGAAAAGATATTGTACATAACATTACTAGTATGCAAACTCTCATCACAACCTAACTCAAAGATGGATGTCAATCATACTTTAATAACTCCATTGTTTAGGTTATCAGATAATGAACACACTAAGCATGAATGGAAGGTCATATACCACATATTCAAAACAAGTGGGTATTACAAAACCCAATTTGATAAAGTTTCTTTAAGAGTTAAGAAAAGACCTAGTACCAAAAACATTGATGAAAATAAAAACGGAAAACATCATAATCATTGCTCACATAAAAGGCATATATGATAAGATTGTCAAAATCATAAATGAAGGAAAACATTAATGTCTTAACTCTAGATGAACATTCCTTGATATGAGTCAAAGTATGTGATGAAAATGTAAAGCTCATAGCAAGAATGGATTACGTATAGAATCTCTATTAGGTTTAAGGAGAAACAATTTCATTGTGACATGGGTTTGAGTTAAAAGGGTGTGTGATGGCAAAGTAACCTAGAGGAATGATTTCAACCTTGTGATTGTGTTTGTGAGTGAGAAAGGATTTGATGAGATGTTGATTCAACTAAAATTTGGAGACTTTAGGAATTA
This sequence comes from Pinus taeda, assembly GCA_000404065.3. Lineage (NCBI taxonomy): Eukaryota > Viridiplantae > Streptophyta > Pinopsida > Pinales > Pinaceae > Pinus > Pinus taeda. The sequence continues at coordinate 49,410 of APFE030021935.1, forward strand.
ATTTAAGACCCACTCTTGGCTAGCTAATTACTTTAAAATTGAGCTATACACCCATTCATAATAGGCATTCTTAACAATTAAATTTTGAAGTATCACGATCCTTATTTGCAACACTCCTCCTCAAGCCACACTTTAGCTCAGAGCTCCTAGCTATATTTGATGCTATGCTGAGAATCACATAGGCTTGGAATTAATCCTAGGACCCAAACCTTCCCTTGGTTGTTGATATGCCCTAGCACAATAACATTAGAAGACTATCCTTGGTTACAATGAAGTCACCTCCTTGTGTTCTATATGGCCAATAAGAATGGTTCTTAGGTAGGGGAATAAAAACAAGGATTAGCATTAATAATTCTAGTAATGCTACATGGGAATGTGAGAGAAATGGAAACCTTGAGCAATGATTTCATACTTGTGCTTGTGGTGAATGAAATTTAGAAATGATTATATTTCCATCTATGAAAAAAACTAGTGCATGGACCACAATGACATCATATTTGGACACATTTTTTGTCACATAATCATGGATCTCCTTAGCTTGTTCTAGAGCTGAGAAATGGGCACACATATAGGTAGAACACTAATCATGGTGATTGTTATAAAAAAGAAACCCCTCAAGAAATTAATTTCATAACCTCAATTGAGAAAGTCTTCTGCCCAATTGAATCCATCTTAGACTTCAAAATAACACCCAATAATTCATAATTTTGAAATTGGTTGGTAATACCACTATTCTACCCATCTTGAAACATTGTAATTGTATACTATTGTTTTGCTAAAAGGAAATCTAACAACCAATAGTTTTCCTTCCAACATGAGGTGCAAGGGTAGAGCCAATAAAAACCTCATGTTTATATTGACAATATTGCATCATCATCATGGATATTCTTATATTGTTTCAAAAACCAATAAAAGGGCACACATAGATGTAGAACACTAAAAATGGTGATTTTGAGGACAAAGGAACCCTTAAATCATTGATTGCATCCTTTTTCTTATACTAGAAGAAAAGCTAGTGACTCCTAGATTTCCTTAAAAAAAAATGCATGTGTAATATTGATAACAACATTAGAGCACTATCCTTCCCCTGATTATATCCTCAAACCAATCGGGCCATGTGGAGGGAAGGCAAATAATGGACAACATTATCCTATCTCATGAACTGATTCACTCACTTAAAGTGCAAAAGAAACTTGGCATGATAATGCATCTCGACATGTTGAAGGCCTTTGATAAAATAAGTTGGGATTACATGAAGGAAGTCCTAAAGGCTTTCGGATTCAATCAAGATTGTATTAAGTGGATTATGGCCATGGTTTCTAGAGACTTCTTCTCCATTCTTCTCAATTGCTTCCCCTCAAAGCCTTTTTTCCCCACCAAAGGCATCAGACAAGGAGACCCCCTATCTCCCTTCCTCTTTGTTATCATGGCTGAAGGTCTAAGCATATCACTAAGGGCTGCCAATCTATAATGCACCCTCCTCAACCCATCAACAATTTGTAGATGATACGTTGTTAACATGCATCCCCACTATCAAGGAAGCTCTCTCTTTCAAAGAAATTCTCAAATGTTTTTCAGATGCCTCATGAACTTCCATCAACCTCAAAAAATCCAAATTATTCATCTTCAATAATTGCATTTCCATTCAAAGAAATATCACTATAAAAATAGGATTTCAAAGATGCTCTCTCCCCTCCAGATATCCGGGAGTCCCTCTAATTGACAAATATTTCAAAAAATTCAACTGGGAGGACCTTCTCAACAAACTTAGCAAAACACTTGTCAATTGGACTTTTCGGTCCCTTAATTTAGCGAGAAGACTTGTCCTGGTTAAATCAATGTTGTAGGTCATGCCTCTGTATATGTTTTATGCTCTATCCATCCCCACATCAATCACCAATACCATCAAATACATCCAAAGGAAATTTTTATGGAGGGGCTCAGAAACTAAGGAAAAAATGGCTCTTGTAGCCTATGAGAAGGTCTACAAAACAAAAAATGTTGGAGGTTTGGGTCTAAGGGATCCAAATATTCTTGGAAAAGCCCTAGGGGCCAAGACTTAGTGGTGTTGGCTAGACAACCCACAAACACCTTGGGGCCTCATATGGAAGGAAAAATATGCGCTAACTTAGTCAAATAATAACCTCATCGGGCTCACATGTGACATCAAAGGTTCGGCGATTTGGAATCAACCATGGTAGAATAACACTATCATTAAAAGTAATAACTTCTGGGAGATTGGTAATGGAGAAAAAGCCATTTTTTAGGAATATTCCTCACAGTAACTACTCAACATAAACATGGATTAGTTCACCCAACTTCACACTATTATGCAAGAAAAAGGAAAGCACAGGTTGGCCCATTAGTGGAAGCCCAACGATGGAATGAAAAAATGGAAAGAATGGTTGGAAGAAAAATATTGGGAACCTCTGCCCATTGATTTGATTGGAGCACTTTTGCCAAAACCATTCAAGAAATATAAATTCAATTCGACAGAGGTAAAGATAAGATCATATGGGGTAAGAAATTAGCAAGGAATTTCAATCTCAAAGAACCTTATGGCTATATGGAAAACCATGATCAACTATAGCCTCAACAAAAGTGGAAAACTCTGTGGGGCATACAATTATGGCCCAAAATCACCCTTTTTCTCTATTTAACCATGTAGAGGAATATTCTAACATGGGACAATTTATGCAGAAGAGGATTCAACGGACCCTCAAAATTCCCTCTTTATGAAGAGTGCGAAGAAACAATAAACCATCTCCTAAATGACTATGAATATTCCAACAAACTTTGGGAAAGGGCTTCCATCCTCAACACTCTTGACAATTGGAGAAATTCTTTATCCTCACACCCAATGGTTAACAGGGCTTGGAACATTATCCCGGGTACCATATGCTGGGATGTTTGGAAAGAGCAAAATGCACAAATTTTCAGAGAAGAAAAAAGGCCAGAAGATAATATCCTCACCTTAATTAAATAGATAATTTGAGAGTCTATTTCCATCTCTAAAATTATGATCTTCAGTGGACCCCCTTGTCTTACTGAACTGAGGATCCTACAACTCCTCGAGTTGCACCCTCCCCCTCAAAATAATTTAACTCCAGCGATGGAAAACTAGGAAGCTCCCTGTCATTAGAACCCTCCAAATAAAGACATCCTCATATTGAATTACATTGGTACTGCCAATGGCAATCCTGGAGCTGCAATTTTTGGTGGAGTCTTCAGAAACTCAAGGAGAGATAATATGGTTATACACAGGAAGCTTGGGCATAGTTACCAAAAATGTGGCTGAACTTCAAGCTTTGGAATGTGGTTTGGAAATTGCCAAAGTCCAGGGATTCTAGTCACTCGTCATGGAAGGAGATTCAACTCTCAGCACACTAGCATGTTAGAAGCTTTAGTGAGGCATGATTGTTACCAAGGTAATGGATAACTAGAGGCTCACCAAAACCTTGCATCACATCAACCAACACATTGGAGAGATGAATGGGTTCCACTTCCCAGATGTCAGATGAAAGGCTAACAACCTAGCTGACAGGTTGGAAAATGAAGGAACAATTGGCAACACGAGAATGTGCTTCCTTGCATGGAGGGACATGGAGGATGGACCTATCTGATGGGATTGTGAGGCAATAAAAAATATTGATAAAGTAGTATGGGTTTCTCTCAATAATGAGAATTCCTGTAAATCTCTAGAATAAGAATGGTACAATCCCCACATCCCCTCATAATGAATTCCTGAGACAACAGTCATCCCAACTCTTTGAATGAGGTAAGAGGTTATTAGATTGCAGCGATCCTTGATAGCCGCTGCTAAGATGATCCCTTGAACAGTACCTCTTCTTGCTCTTTCATGACTATGTTATACCTCTTACTGACTGCAATTAATGGCTCTTTCATGCCCACCTTTTTCTTCCCCACCTTGGCTGCCCGCTCCTCCTATGAATACCCAGACCCAGTCACCCTTCCCCACTGTGCTCCTCTCCCTCAAGCCTTCACTTTCATTGCCTTCACCCTGGATTTACCTTCTGATTCCCCTCCCTTCCATATCATGGCCTCTCGTCATAGCTCCCTCCCTATCCGCCGCTAAGGCTGCGACCATAACAACACTAGGTGGGACAACCCCAACATCAGCTTCGAATAAGATTTGAGGCATCAACGAGAAGAGAAACCCTCAATTACATTGTCTCTATAAACCATGAAACCCAATACCACATCCATAATCTGAACCTCTAGGTGCGAACATAAGACAACGAGTGACCACAAAATCGGTAGATGCATAATTTGAATGGATTCCCGACCCAGGCCTCACCCATGCCAGGGAGAATTTATACAGTTTCACCATTGAGCTATCTTGGTAGTTCACGGCCTGATCCAGATTTAAACAAGAACACAACAAATTACAGAGATAACCATAAACACAGAGATGCAGTGGAAATAATACTTCATTTCATTAATGTAAAATACTGAAATATGCTTACAAACAAAAATGGAAATACACCAGCTAGGGCGATGGTAGTTTATCTCTGAGAAGAGATGTGGTGGCTATATGCCTCTAAACTAAACTATAATGAGGCTCAGGGGCCTTTTTATTATTGAAAAATAAGAGCAAACCCTAAACAACTAAAACCCTAACCCGAGGAGATGTAACACCAAGAGTTTATGGGCCTCGTTGGGGTGAGTTGGACAGCCAACTTCCTGGGGTCGTGACTTGGTCATATTATCTCCATTTGACGTGCATGGTAGCCCATTGGAAAGATCTCTTTGAGGAAAACGAAGGAAAATAAGATTTTAGACACATATTTTTTGGCAGTAGATATCCAAAAAAACGTCATTTAAGGCTCAAAACGGCTCCGGAAGTTTAGGACCTGAAAAACTGCTAAAAATAGTAAATTGTGCTACAATTAAGGAAATTGAAAAAACTGAAAGAAGTAATGGTGGGGGCCCAAGTGGAATTGGCGGGTGGCCACCAATATCCATCTGGATCATTTCTCCCCCCTTAGGAAGCAATGGTCCCCATTGTGTTGAGTTCCTCCATGAGATAAGGAAACTTCTGCTGAACATGGTCCCTGGTGAGCCACTTGCCCTGGTGAAGGAGTTGGCCTGCTTTGACAACTCGATGCAGTTGGATATTCTGCTGGTGAGTGTGATTGATTTGTGTGTGCATGATACGATCAATTCCAGCATGTTCCATGCAATCTGGATTTAACTCTCTGGGTATGAGTTATTCTGCAATGTCGAATGTTTCTAGTAATGGTGGAAAGTATGGTCAAAGGCAATCCACATTGAACACTGGGTGCGGGCCAAGGAATGGGGGAATGTTGAGCTCAACTGCATTTTCTCCCATAGCCTTGGTAATGGTGTAAGGACCATATCAGAGTGGTCTAAGTTTCCGATAGGCTCCGGCAAGGCATTCCTTTTGCAAATGCAACTAGACTTTGTTGCCCACTTGAAACTTGCGTGGCACTCAATGTTGATCATGTCGCTGCTTGTACTTGGCATTTGATTTCTCCAGAATGTCATGGACTTGCTGGAAAATATGTTGGAT
>APFE030021935.1:54983-89127 GCA_000404065.3 Pinus taeda
AAGGCTCACTTGGCCGGAATTGGGCCAGGGTTTTGCCAAGGATAATTGAAATTTCATTATGATTGGGTTTTTCCCCGGATTTGGGGTTTTCCCAGATAAACATGTGTATTTATGTGTTTATGGTTATTGCTGGTTAACTTTATATTTATTCCTCTCGGTAATTAATTTATGTTCTTGGGTAAATTTCTTAACAAGTGGTATCAGAGCCATGCCCCGAAGTTAGCCAAGTGGATGAATCCTTGGAATGCCGAACGAAGGTGGTGGGCCCTGGTAATATAACAATGGGATCCGTGGATGAGCTCGGTTAGACAGGCGATGTGCTCCCTCCGGATTCTTCATGGATGTGTCCTGGTCCCAACACGGTGAAGAGGAGTTGACCTGGGATAGAGCAAGCTCTCGAGGCAGGCGGTGTTCCATGTAAGGCGTGTGCTTCCAACGCATTGGAGTGGAGAACCCTGGTTGGTAGAGAGTGGATGGATGGATAATCGTTTGAGGGGAGGCTCAATGGTCCTTTGTTCGAGGGGAGGATTGTTGGGTATACAACCAAAGTCCCACATTGACTAGAAGTGGGGATGATCATGGGTATATAAGGATGGACAAATATCTCCATTTGTATGAGGCCTTTTGGGGAAAGTCCAAAAGCAAATCCATGAGGGCTTAGGCCCAAAGTGGACAATATCATACCATTGTGGAGATATGTGGTGTTCAGAGTCCTTACAGAATCCCAAGCCCACTTGAAAAGGGTTGTGGCCAGTCGAGATGTGGAGAGTCTGGTTGTAGTTTTTCTAAACATAGGGGAGGCTCTCGTCCCATGTGTGTGGATGCTTTGAGTTGTACATGCGTAGAATGTGTACGATCATCCCATTGACAACCTCTGTTTGGCCATTAGTTTAAGGATGGAAGGCTATGGACTTAGTGAGTTTGGTGTCTAGCATCGACCAGAGACTGGACCAAAATGTACTGAGGAACCTATTGTCTTGATCTGAGATGATAGACTGTGGGATCCCAAAGTGTACCCACACTCGTTCAAAGAAGAGCTTAGCAATGGCTTCGGCTATGATATTCTTCTTGCAGGCCGCCATAATGGCCATCTTCAAGAACCTGTCGACAACCAAAAAAACACAATTGTTTCCATGCTTAGTGGAAGGAAGGCCTAACATGTAATCCATGGAGATGGATTCCCAAGGTCAACTAGGGGTAGGCAGTGGGGTATACAGGCCTTGCTTCTTGATGGTCGATCTGTCAATGGTGCAAGAAGTGCATGATCTAATGTACCTCCTGACATCCTGTCAAAGATTTAGCCAATAGAAATACTTTGTAGTACTACCACCATTTTCTCAACCTTGAAATGCTCAATAGCCTGACTATAGTGTGCTTCCCAAATCATATAGGCATGCTCACTTAAAGGAACACAAAGGTGACCCAAGTGGCATAACAGGGCATCTTGGAGGTGAAAATCTGGAACATGCTGACCCTCCAAGGGTGTCTGGTATGTGTGGCAAAATTCTGGGTCACTTTTGTAGAGAAGTGGCCAATCAGAAGTCTCGTGCCCACAAGAGTTGAGCACGGTGGTTAACGCCATGATTGGTGGTCGATTGAGGAAATCTGCAACATCATTGGTGTTGTCCTTCTTATATTTGATATTCAAATGGAACTTTTGCATGTATGTGGACCACCTCTGATGGCAATCATTCTACAATTTCCCTTGGGTTTGTATGAACTATAGGGGTCAGTGGTCTGTGTGGATGACAATTTCCTTTCCCAAAATGTAATGCTTCCATTGTCGGCATGCATGCATAATGGAATACATCTCTTTATCATAAGTGGGATACTTCCGGACTGTGTCTAAAAGTGTCTCACTGTGATATGCCAATGGATGCCTGTGTTGAGTAAGGACTGCCCCAATAGCATATTTAGAGGCATCTATCTTGACCTCAAATGGTTGTTGCAAGTCTGGTAATGAGAGCACTGGTGCCGAGAAGAGGAGACCTTTAAGCTCTATGAACGCCTTTTATTGAGATTCAGACTAAAAGAATTTTTCTTTCGCTCCTCCCTTGGTGACTTGACTCAAGGGCCAAGTGATATGAGAAAATCCCAACATGAACCTGTGGTAGAAGTTGGCAAGACCTAGAAAGCTGCATAGCTCTGTCAGAGTGGTTGGAGATGGCCAATATTGAATGACTTGGATCTTGGCTGGATCCACATGTAGCCCCTGTTCATCAATAATGTATCCCAGATACTGAACCTGGGTCATGCCAAAAGTGCATTTCACCAAATTGGCACATAACTTGTGTTGCCACAATGTTTGGAGAACCTGTCGGATGTGGTGGAGGTGCTCTTCCCAACTCTGGCTGAATATCAGGATGTCATCCAAGTATACTACTACAAATGAGTTGGTGAATGGCCGCAAGATGTCATCCATTAGCCTCATGAAGGTTGCAGGAGCATTCACCAATCCGAAAGGCATAACCAACCATTCGAAAAGGCCCTCCTTGGCTTTGAAGGCAGTCTTCCACACATCAGAGGGTTTGATTTTTACCTGGTGATATCCTGACTTCAAATCAATCTTGCTAAAATATTTTCCCCCCTTCAGTTGGTCTAGGAGGTCATCAATCTGTGGGATTGGGTACCTATTACGGATAGTGATCTTGTTCAACACCGATAGTCAATAAATAGCCTCCAAGCCCCATCCTTCTTCTGTACCAACACTATCGGGCTCCCACAAGGTGATGAACTCGAACGGATGTGACCTTTCTACAACAACTCCTAAATCTACCTCTTGATTTCATTGTTCTCCAGAATGGAGTGCCGATAGATTGGCCCATTGGGTAGCAGTGCACCTGGGGTAAGATCGATGGAGTGCTTGACCTGACAGTGTAGAGGAACCCCTACGGGGAAGTGAAGATGTCCTCGTACTCCTCCATGACCTTGTCCATCTGTAGTTGTCGTGCAGAGGGGCCCTATCTAGAGGTCGTGGCCACCATCTTCTTCTTTCCTTGAGGGCATATCATCAGGAAAACAAATTTCCCGGTTTTGGAAATGAGCTTACTACATTGTTTTGCAGTAACCAAAGAGATGGCGGTAGGCAGTGCTACCTCTGGTATCTTGTACAACTTATTTCCCAAAGCAACAATAATAACACAGGGCCTTGATTCATACATAACATGTTGCTTCCTCAAGTATGGTTGTCATAATAATACATCACAAACTTCAAGGGGAGCAATGTCACACAATACCTCATCAATGAAGGGCTTGATGTTGTATGGAAGGTGACACTATTGGCTCACACAAAGATCCCGTCCTTGGTGAGGCCACCTAATGGTGTACGGTTGTGGATGTGCTATGGTCGGTAAGCCCATCCACTTCACGACCTCTACCGAAATGAGGTTCTTTTAGCTCCCGATTATGACAATGAACTATAGTGGGGAGCCCTTTACCCACATCTAGGAGTGGAAGAGACACTCCTCCTCCTCTGGATCTTCAGGTTCCTTCTTCTGGATCTTCGTGGTGGAAATGGTGGCATTGGGATTTGCATCAATAATCTGCTTCCCTTTGTCATTCCCCTTGTCCGGTTCTGACTCAGATTCGGAACATGCATATGATTCTGAAACCTTTAGCTCGGCAACTAGTGACTTCCTGGACTGACACTCACTTGTGTTGTGAGTGGAGCTCTTATGGAACTCACAACAATTTCCCATGTCCTTTTTTGGCTTCGTAGCGCTATTCTTTGCTTGCAGCTTTGGAAAGTTGTCTTGGGCCACCCCGCCTTGGCTTTGTCCTTTGTACTACAGTTTGGGGGCACCTTTCCCTTGCTTCGGATTTGCAGATCCAAAGTCTCGCTTCTTATGTTTAAACTTTTGCTCGACCTTGACGGCATATCGATATGCCGTGTCGAGCAAGGAGATGTTCAAGAATTTTATTTCTTACTAGATGTACATGTGCAGGTAGCCGCGTTATTTGAGTACCAAATGCTGCTTTCAATCCTTGATACCCAACTTTGTGTGAAGGGTGTGGAAAATATTGGTAAACTCCAGCACGTCTTGGTCCCTTCCTTGTTGCAGTGTGGTCCACTTTATGTATTGATCCTCATAGCTTCCGATAGGGTAGTACTACTCCTTTATGACATCCCAGAATGAACTCCAAGTGGGTGCAGCTAAAAATAGTGAGCCTGTACTTTCATCCTTCTGCTCGCAGTAGGTTTCCCACCAGTCCTTGACGTGGGGGGCTGCTTTGAGAAGAGTGAAAATAATCTTTTCCTGAATGGAAAAATCATGAACAGAAAAATAACCCTCTAGCAAATTTAACCATTTATCGACGACATCTATGTCTATCTGACCCTTGAATTTGGGGATTTCAAAATTAACTTGTACCTTAAACGGTGTGGCATTTCCAGAGAAGTTGTTGGAATCCGATGTGTCACCCCTGGGTAGCTGCTAAAGGATCTGGGCAAAGTTGTCCATCATCACGTTCCTTTGTCACTCGAGGGCTTCTTTGAGCAATATTTTGATAGGAACTCCTGGCCCCTCTTCTTTCTCTTCATTCACCATGGGAGGCTATCTTATCCAAAATGGATCCAAAAAACCCTCTAAGTATTCAAAAATAAAAAAATATTAAAAAGGATGAACCTTTAAAAATGGCGGAAAACACTATCGGGAGAGAAAAACATGAAGAAAAAGAGAAAACAGATCCTATCAGAGGTCAATATAACGATGCACGGGAGCTGTCGGATCTGGTCGATCAACAGTCCAGATCTGATCGGGATATCGCAGTTGGAGGTGGCAAGTGGAGTCCAATGGAAGTGGCCTTATGGGAAATCGCGATAATGATCAGTGCGATTAAATGAGAGTCGTTGATCTATGCACACAAATCAATGGTCCAGATCTACTCATGCCATCGCATTTCCAATACACACACAAAAGGACTTACCGGGGCCCAAGGACTATGCGATATGCGATTACGATATGTCGCATTGCAAAATTGAATCGCGACAATACAGAGGAGCGGGGCCAATACATATGCGACTTGCGATAAAGCCGGACCTGATGGGTCTTATGAGTACAAATATATATATTTTGAGTTCTGGAAGAAAAGGGTTTTTCTATGTAAATTCACATTTTCGTCAAATAAACGAAAAATAAAGGAAATGCAAACGGAGCGATAAAACAAACCAGAAAGGGTTTATACATGCAACGATATACATTTTGGGTTTCGTAATGAGTGGGATTTCAGGCGGGCCTTCGGCAGTAAGCGGTATTGGATGGGCTCCACCTGAGCCCATACACTGGCTGCCACGTGGCTTGGCGTCGGAGAGAGAAAACCACCTTTTCGGGTAGGTAATCTCTGTGCACATAAGCCACCTGAAATCAATAGCAACCATTGGATCAACGATCAAATGGATCAACAGTGGACTTGTGATAGCGCTCCAAAGATGGATCCTAAAGGATTACAGGGTGGAATTGATAATATTTGAAGTCCGATAAACGACAATTTGGTGGATTTTTACAGTGTTTCTGTGTATTTCTTTGTGTAAATAGAGAACAACTATTTGGGGATTTCTCATGCATCGATGGTCCCTTCCATTTCATAACAGGTGGCCACCATACCTGAAGACGTTACACCATGATTGGTTAACGCTCAAAGGGGACTTCAACGAACAGAGGCTAGAAGTTGAAAAGCCCGAAAAGGAAAACGAACAGACGAGCACCGATTGGCTTAAAATCCATTGAATGAAATAGACAGGAGTAGGTAGTGCTGAGACAGAGAGAAGACATAGACAGAGAGTGAGAGGGATAGTTTGTGTACTCAAAAAGACTTGGGGGATCCAAGTAAAGCCCTGTTGTTTTGTTCCTATTGTGTTGAGACCCAATTTAAGCTCACACTTGTAAAAACTTTGCTCTTGAAGACATAATAGAGGTCACCACTGAAGGCTGGACCAGGAGATGTAGCCCAAGAGTTTTGGGTGAACTCCTTGACTATTTGTTGTGTTATGTGTGTATCTGTTATGTTTCTATAACTGCTTCATTGTCTATATTATTCACAATATTTTCAATCCGTTGCACTAAGTAATATAGTCAAATCATGCACATGAGTTTGTAATACCTTAATATTAGTCTAAGATCTCATTTTCAGATCAATTGGTATCAGAGCTTTAGGTTTGCTAAGGTTAGACAAGCTTGTTCTGGATTGTTGAATGCTAACTAGGTCAAAGCTCAAACTAGGAGAAGGAGAACTTTTTGAGGCTAATCTAGAAATTGGAAGAGTCTATCCTAGGAGGAGAATGGCAGAACGAACCCCATTGGATTCAGAATCTTATTCATAGACAGTTTCATGACCATGAGAGCCATGGTGGAAGAGATGTATCGAGAACTTAAGAAAGGTCGAGGTGAAAGTACTTCAACCCCAAAACAAGACAAAGGGGCAGAGGAACCTTCTCTAGATGCCCCAGAGGGGAAAGGGAAAGGGGAAAAACCTCCTCCATCATCTCCTCCACCATCACCTCCATCATCCTCATCTCCTAGCCCTGAAAAGAAAAATAAGAAAACATCTTTGATTAAATTAGATGTGAAATTTGATTTGCCAATCTATGATGGAGAATTAAATGCAGAAAAGCTAGATAACTGGATTAGACAGATTGATGTATATTGTAGGGTGTAGAACATTGATTCAAAAAGTAGAAAGATTCAGCCGTCTAGCCTTCGCCTGGGAGGAACCGCACTAGTGTGGTGGGAAGGCAAGACACAAGCTGATATGAAGAAACATGGCAAAATTCTTTCTACCTGGAATGAATTTGTTTCTGCCATTAAAAAACAATTCTATCCACTAACTTATATGCAACAAACAATGATGAGTTGGAAAACCCTTCGCCAATTAAAGGGACAAAGTGTACAAAGTTATACCCAGGAATTTAGAAAAGGAGCTTTAACTCTAGGCATATATCTAGACTCACCTGAAACTTTGTTGAAGTATATAGGTGGTCTACATAGCTATTTGAAGCACACCATTCTCATGTTTAATCCTACTAGCCTAGATGATGTATTAGTTCAGGCTACACATCTAGAAGCTAGAGACAAGAATGTGAACCCAGAGATTGGGGGATCATCAAAACCCTCTGCAAGCAAGAACAAGGAAAAGAAGAAGCTGAAATGGAAGGAGACGAAGACAAATGCTGTACATAAAGACAAACCTTCATGCACTCACTACAAGAAGGATGGACACGATGATGAACACTACTAGTCTTTGCATTCGGAGCTGAAACCCAAGAAGTTTGGTGGTAAGAAGAAGAAGACTACTGCTGCTATTCAAAAAGACTTGGGGTCAGACTCAGGTGATGAAACAACAGTCACAGCCACAGGTATAAAAGGTAAAAATTCTGAAGCATTTACAAGTAATTTTGCACAATCTATTGATAATGAAGATAATGAGAGGAAAAGATTGATACTTTATTTGATAGTGGATCACAAGTAAACTTGATTTCTGAAACAATTGTAAAGAAGTTGGGCTTACTAACGACACCTCATAAGAAGCCATATCCATTAGGTTGGGTATGTGATAAAGAAAAGCTACAAGTGACTGGATAATGTAAACTTAGGTTTGCTATTGGGTCAACATTTGTAGCTGAGGTTGAGTTAGATATAGTTTCCTTGGATATATGTGGTATTGTTTTATGAAGTCCTTACTTGTATGATAGAAAAGCCATTTTCTATAGAGCTGAAAATAAGTATCAACTCACTAAATATGGAATAGAATATATTGTAAGATCTCATAAACTCAAAAATAACTACTCTCTCATAAATTCAAGGCAGATGAAAAGAATTGTAAATTCATGCAAGCAATTTTTACTAATGGTTGTAAAGGAAATAACCCTAATACAATGAATGTATTTGAAGGCTATGATGCAAACAGAAGCATATTTAGTTAAAGTTGTTTCAGAATATGATATCCTATTTCAAGAACCTAAAGGTCTTCCACCCAAAAGGGAAATACTACATGATATTCATTTGCAGTAAGATGCTCCATTTCCTAACATCAAAATGTACAGGTTATCCGCTTTAGAGAATGCAGAGATCAAGATGCAAGTACATGAGTTGCTCGATAAAGGGTTCATAAGACCAAGAACATCACCATGTGGATCTCCAATCATACTGGTGAGAAAGAAAGATGGTTCATGGAGGATGTGCATTGATTACAGAGCACTGAATAAAATAACGATAAAGAATAGTTATCATCTTCCTTTCACTGATGATCTATTAGATCAATTGAAAGATGTAGTTTACTTTTCCAAGTTAGACTTGCGTAGTGGCTATCATCAGGTTAGAGTTGCAGAACAAGATGCATGGAAGACTACTTTCAAAACAAAGCAAGGGTTGTATGAATGGCTGGTTATGCATTTTGGGTTAACTAATGCTCCTGCCACTTTCATGAGAGTTATGAATGATGTACTCAGACCTTTTATTGATGATTTTGTAATTGTATATTTAGAAAACATTCTTTTTTCAGTAAAACATGGGAAGAACATTTGAAGCATGTAAAGTAGACTTTAGATGTTTTGAAAAGAGAAAATCTCTATGTGAATCTATCAAAATGTGAATGTGGAAAAAAATCTTTAAATTATTTGGGTCCTATTGTAGGGGGTGGTGAAATGAAGATATATCCCTCTAAGGTTGAAGTCATTGTCAACTGGCCTAAACCCAAATCTGCTACAAAAGTTAGAAGTTTCCTAGGAGCAACACAATATTGGAGAAAGTTTATTTCTAATTTTTCCTTGATTACAGCTCCCTTACATGCTTTAACAGGATTGAACAAGGTGTTTCAATGGGGAGGCAAATAGCAGAAAGCCTTCGACATCTTGAAAGAAAAAATTAGTACAACACCAGTACTAGCACTGCCAGATCTTCAATGACCATTTGAGATTGAAATAGATGCCAGTGACTATGCCATGGGAGTAGTGTTGATGCAACATGCTAAACCCATATGATATCATTATGAGACATTTAATTATGCAGTAGTTAATTATCCCACATATGATAAAGAATTGTATGCATTAATGCGGAGTGTGAAAAAGTGGAAACGTTACCTATTGGAAAAGAAACAATTATACATACAGATCATCAACTACTTCAATATTTGCACTCACAAACTAAATTGTAGCAATCAAGACATTATAGGTGGATGGGTTCTCTATAGCAATTTCATCTTGTCATCAGATATAAGAAAGGCATACACAATAAGGTTGCAGATATGCTATCAAGACCAATCATAAATGCATCTAGTATACTTAAGCATAACTCAATAATGCATGAAAGCTACATTGAACAATATGCTCAAGATGTAGATTTTAAAGATGTATATGTGAACTTAAGTCATGGCAAACGAGTAGAAGAATTGGATTATTATGTTAAGGACCAACTCTTGTATCGTTTGGGAAAGTTATGCATTCCACAAACTGAAAGAGTTAACATAATCCGAGAAGCACATACTTCTCTTATATCAGGTCATTTTGGTGTAAGTAAAATAGTTGCACAGTTGCAAAGGCTCTGTTATTGGCCAAGAATGCATGAAATAGTTTCTAGATATATTAAAGTGTGTACTATGTGTGCTAAAAGCAAGCCCAGTAATAGAAAATTCGGCTTGTACACTCCACTTCCAGTTCTTTCTCATCCTTGGGAAAGTGTTTCCATGGACTTTTGGGGGATTTCCAAAATCTAGAAAAGGTCATGATTATTTATATTTTATTGTGGACAAGTTCAGCAAAATGTGTATTTTAATACCTTGTAACAAGCAGATTACAGTTGAACAAACAATGAAGTTGTTCTTTCAACATTTATGGGTTCATTTTGGGTTACCCACTTCCATTGTATCTGATCAAGATTCCCAATTTGTTGGGATGTTTTGGTCAAGTTTATGGGATTTTATGGACACCAGATTGAAGAAAAGCACAACATTTCATCCACAAATAGATGGTCAAACAGAGGTGGTCAACAGGATAGTGATCCAATTGCTCATAGGCTATTGTAGCAAGCATCCCAAGCTTTGGGATGAACATTTGTGTTATGTGCAACATGCTTACAACCGTGCCAAGCACTCTTCTACTCAAAGATCTCCTTTTGAGACTTGTTTTGGTTTTACACCAAATTATCCCTTGGATTTTGTCTTTAGCAAAGACATAGCAGTTGATGGACACAGTAATGTGGACAAAGCAACCAAGTTCATTGAACAGATCCAAGAAATTCACTAGGCAGTGTAGGAACAACTAGAAAGAAACCAGGCCAAGTACAAGGCAAGGCACGACAAGCATCGAATTGAGCATAGCTTCTAAGTAGGTGATCAAATCTAGCTATACATCAACAAATACAGAATGCAAGGTGAAGGTAAGAAGCTGAAACCAATAAGGTATGGGTGTTTCAAGATACTTAAGAAAATGGGTGAAAATGCTTTTCTCTTTGATTTGCCAGCTTATATGCATATCTAATCAGTCATTAATGCAGAGAACTTGAGACTATATGAACCTTCACTGATTGAAGATCCCGAAGAGCAAAGTCACTTGCCTTCTATTGATGATCTGTTGCCTGAATATCTCAATGAGTTGCAGGAAGACACATTTCTGGATGGAAAGGTGAGAACTATGCACATAGGGGATGTTGAGTACCTGAGAATTGGACTGAAATGTTCAAAACCAGGCAGTGCACGATGGATAGAGATTGGACAAGTGAGGAAGTTGTATCCTCACTTGATCAATGCTTAAAAAAAAAACCAACTTTTGGTGGTCTGAAAGCTTTTCAATGGGAAGGCATGATCCAAAATGGATCCAAAATACCCTCTAAGTCTTCAAAAATAAAAAAAATATCGCAAAGGATGAACCTTTAAAAATGGCAGAAAACATTATTGGGAGAGAAAAACATGAAGAAAAAGAGAAAACAAAGCCTATCGGAGGTCAAAAGAATGATGCACAAGAGCCGTCGAATCTAGCTAATCAACGGTCCAGATTTGATCAGCATATCATAGTCAGAGATGGCAAGCCGAGTCCATCGGAAGTGGCCTTATGGGAAATCGTGATAGTGATCGATGCAATTAAATGAGAGCTGTAGATTTATGTGCGCAGATCAACGGTCCAGATCTACTCACGCCATCGCATCGCCAATACACACATAGAAGGACTTATTGGGGCCCGAGGACTATGCGATATGAGATTGCGATATGTTGCATCGCAAAATTGCATCATGACAATACAGAGGAGTGGGGCCAATACATATGTGACTTGAGATAAAGCTGGGCCTGACGGGTCTTATGGGTACAAATATATATATTTTGAGTTTCAGAAGAAAAGGGTTTTTCTATGTAAATTCATATTTTCGTAAAATAAATGAAAAACAAGGGAAATGTGAATGGAGCGATAAAATGGACCCAAAAGGGTTTATACATGCAGTGATATACATCTTGAGTTCCGTAATGAGCAGGATTTTAGGTGGGACTTCAGCGATAAGCGATATTGGGTGGGCTCCACTCGAGCCCATATAGTGGCCGCCACGTGGCTTGGTGCCAGAGAGAGAAAATCTCCTTCTCGGGTGGGTAATCACCATGTGCATAAGCCACCTGAAATCAATAGCAACCATTGGATCAACAATCACATGGATCAACGGTGGACTTGCGATAGCACCCTAAAGATGGATCCGAAAGGATTACAGGGCATAATTTATAATATTTGAAGTCTGATAAACAACAGTTTGGTGGATTTTTACAGTGTTTTTGTGTATTTCTCTGTGTGAACAGAGAACGAATGTTTTGGGATTTCTCATGCGTTGATGGTCCCTTTCGTTTCATAATAGGTGGCCACCATACCTGAAGACGTTACACCATGATTAGTTAAAGCTTAGAGGGGACTTGAATGGATAGAGGCCGGAAGCCCGAAATCCCGAAAGGGAAAATGAACAGACAAGCGTCGATTGGCTTAAAATCCACTGAATGACAGAGACAGGAGCAGGCAGTTCTGAGACGGAGAGAAGATAGAGATAGAGAGCGAGAGGGAGAGTCTGTGTACTCAAAAAGACTTGGGGGATCCAAGTAAAGCCCTGTTGTTTTGTTCCTGTTGTGTTGAGACTCAATTTGAGCTCACACTTGTAAAAACTCTGCTCTTGAAGACATAATAGAGAGGTCACCACTGAGGTCTAGATCAGGAGACGTAGCCCAAGATTTTTGGGTGAACTCCTTGATTATTTGTTGTGTTATGTGTGTATCTTTTATGTTTCCATAACTGCTTCATTGTCTATATTATTTGCTATCTTTTCGATTTGTTGCACTAAGTAATATAGGATAATACTGCACATGAGTCTGTAATACCTTAATATTATTCTAAGATCTCATTTTCAGATCACCGTCGGGATTTGCGAGGCTGGTCTTGCAAAGGTTTAATCAGTTCAATCCCTAACTCCTTATATCCCAACCTCATTGGGGACATGCAAAGAAAAACATAGAAAAAGAGCAGACCCCTATGATACCATTGATTTGGATTTAAACAGGAACACAACAAATTACAGAGATAACCATAAACACAGAGATGCAATGGAAATAATACTTCATTTCATTAATGTAAAATACTGAAATATGCTTACAAACAGAAATGGAAATACACCAGCTAGGGCGATGGTAGCTTATCTTTGAGAAGAGATGTGGCAACTAAATGCCTCTGAACTGGACTACAATGAGGCTCAAGTGCCTTTTTATTATTGAACAATAAGAGCAAACCCTAAACAACCAAAACCCTAACCCGAGGAGATGTAGCACCAAGAGTTTATGGGCCCCGTTGGGGTGAGTTGAACAACCAACTTCCTGTGGTCATGACTTGGTCATATTATCTCTATTTGACACGCATGATAGCACGTTGGAAAGATCTCTCTGAGGACTACGACAAAAAAGTCAATTTGAAATAAAAAAATTGCTGGCAATAGATTTCCAAAAAAACGTCGTTTAGGGCCTCAAAACGGCTCCGGAAGTTTAGGACCCGAAAAACTGCTAAAAATAGTAAATTCTGCTACAATTAAGGAAACTGAAAAAACTAAAAGAAGTAATGGTGTGGGTCCAAGTGGAATTGGCAGGTGGCCACCAATATCCACTTGGATCAAGGCCATTATAGGACTCACATTGCAAGAATAGTCTAAAAATACTAAAGTTGTGGAGGCAAAGTTAGACATGTTGAATGATATTTCACTGTCTATGTGGAATCTTCCCACCACCGGCACTTCACCACGAAGGAATTACCACATTATGCTTTGCTCAAGCATCGTATATCTACCATGATTTCTAGGGACAATGGCTCTCCAAGCATTAAGAAAGAGACAGTTGGCACCTCTACCAGTCACCAACCTGCGCCGAATGCCCCTGCTCGCAGTTCTTAGGAGAAGTCCATCATATTGGATGATGATCCCTCAGATTAATTTGCTTAATGAATAGGTATATGATGCTTTTTGCAGGTCTTTGGAACTATCCTCATAACTATGGAACTCTCGACAATAATTCTACTCTCTGCAATTCGGTTCCCCAGGTACTCACAATTCTTGCCCTCTCAGGTTAATGAGCAATTTTGGTAATTTTTGACAGAATTGCAAGCAAAACTTCCATCTCTCTTTTCAGCCTAGAAGTAGGGGTATTTTGTTAATTATTGTAAAAGAAAATTCTAGAACTTGTGTAAGGGTTTTTTTTTTGTAATTATTGTAAAAGGAAAGTCTGGCACTGGTGTATGAGCATCCTGCTCGAGCCACCCCACTCTGATTGTAAATATCATCTTTTGAATTAATAGATACTTTCTTAACTAAAAAAAAACATTAGATCATTAACCTGGGTTAGGTTGAATTCACCTCCTTCCTTTGTCTAGTGGCTGAAAAGCATGACTCATCATGTCAGAGAATTAAAAATAGGGTTAGGATGAAGCATGTTAATATTGTTACACACACTTGTGCTAAAATGGCATGTGAGGATAAAGTAAACCCTGAATAGTGATTGCATACTTGTGCTTATTCTTGAAGGAATGATAGTGAATCTCAACTTTCCATCTTTGAAAAGAGTAGTGTATAGTAAAAAAGAACATCATATTTGAATATATTTCTTGTTGCATAATCATGGATATTCTTTATTCATTTTAGAGCCAATATAATCTCAAAACTCATCTTAAAGCCCGCTAGTTGACACTTCAAGGCATAGTAAGAGGGACCAACTAGTCAATGATAGTGCATGCAATTGAAACAAGAATACTATCCTTCAAGCATGAATCGAACAACTCAATGAGACTAGAACCAAAGACATAATTTTCTTCAAATTCAAAGGAAACAAACTCTTATTATTTTCTTTTGATACCCAAAATCAACGCAACTTCACACTATAGAAATTTTTCAATCATCCAATTATGACTTAACACATGACCAAAAATAATGCATTTTCAAAACAGTCTCACTTGACCAAAAATAACAATTGCAAACTATACTCACTTGACCAAAACGAAATGATTGACCCAAAGTGTATTTTTTGCTAATTACCTAGTAGGCCTAGTTATTTTCCACCAACTACCAAGTGGGTTTATTCTATGATTATGGCCACATTACACCCGTTATACCTGTGGTACCTTCCTAGATACACCATATTATCTTCCCTAAGTACATTACAAGGAAATTTAATTACTACATGGGCTTGAACTAAAATGGGATGTTAAGACAAAGGCACCCTAAAAAAATGATTGCATACTTGTTCTTGTGCTAGATGGAAAGCCAAATACTATTAGATTTCCTTAATATCTCATTATAGATCTAGTAAAATAAAAAACACAAGGAAGAGTGTTGACCATGGTGATTTTTAGGATAAAGGCACCCTAAAGTAATGATTTCATCCTTGTGCATGTTATACAACATTGGTGTCATGGACATAAGAGACTTGCCCAACCTTTTTTGATCTTCATCATCCCTAACCATGTGGCACTACCTTACCTCAACCATAGGGGTTTGGGAAACTTATTCTTGTTGCAACCAAACTACATCTCTTTAGTTAATATTTTCCTATAACTTTGTCTCAAGATATAGTATGTTAGATGCACAAATTAGTCCAACATAATAAATTACATCCAATAATAAGCACACATCCAAATATGGTCTAAATCTAGCAATAATTAGAAAATATTTAGGTACTCAACCAATGGAAAGCAAAGTAAGGACATGAAACTTATCCAAGTAAATAAATGACAATACACAAGTATAGGCAACAACGAAGGTAGATTCATTAACTTTATTTATATAAATAATGTTACAATGTATAACAGAGGATTGTGACCTACTATATATTTCATTTATAGAATACAATTACAAAATGAACAATTTCCTACAAGAAATGTTTATCCAAATCCTAAAGAAACCATAGGCCTACCCCTTTATGGCCATGTCTTCTTCTTACTTCATTCATCCTATGCAAATTTCTCCCTGCTATGTTAACCATACAACTTAGCACTCCCAAAGGTATTCTATACTCTTGCATGAATGGCCAATGCATATTCCTTTCTAAGAATATTTGATGTGTGCTCCTTTTTATATGAAACTTTTGTAACACTTATAAGACCCTTCAACTCTAAGGTGGAGCCAAGTATCATTTTTCAACCCTTATTCTTTCAATGCCTTGTATATAGGTCATCTATGTCCAACATGTGTATCCAACAAAGGCATCTAAGTGTGTTGAAGTGTGTCTAATTTCACTTGAGGCTACAACCATGAATTATGTAGAAATTCTCATGTATATTAAATTGATAATGCAATGTAACTAAAGCAATATACTAAATCTACTTCTACAATCAAACTTGCAGAAGCTTAATCAATTTTGAGCAAGATCAAACAGAACACATATAATAGATGAAGAAGAAATCAATCACACATGAACACAGAAGAATACTTTGGGGAAATCCTTAGCCAAAAACCCTGCTATCTATATTATCATACAAGTGGAAATATCTCAGGATTACATAAAGCTTTAGCTCACAAGCTATCCAGCTCAGTACAAACCCTCACTACTGCTCATAGACAGAATAGACAACACATATGCCTTCCTTCAGTCCCCCAAGCCTCCTATTTCCTTGCGCAGTTTCTCATGGGTCCTCAAGTTGCCACCTATGTGTAATTACCTCACACACTGCTCACTAACCTCTAAAAAAACTACACAATCCTCAAGGAAAGAATTCCTTCTGCATGCAAGAGATATCCTTATGGGAATATTCCTGCAATGGATAGTACACTATCCCATCCTTTTGATCTCAACTAGGTCTCTGTTTGAACTAACATGCATGAGTTATTTATGAGAGAATATTTAGTTATATAAAGTACACTAGTTGCATGCATGCATGCATTGACTAACTGAACTCACAATCAATTTCACAGACCGTTGGAACTAATCTAACTGGACTGAACTCAGTTAATTGAGCTAACTAATTACAACTCAAAGTAAAACTCATCCTGATCTCCTTAATTAAGGGATAACTTCCTCAATCAAAGGGATAATTGTTGTGTGCCTTCATATAGACTTCATGTTTGATTTTCTCCAACTAATTAACTCAAGATGAATTAATTAATTATTTCACAAACAACTGCTGAGATCAAATTCGAATTTTAATTCTCAATTTTAATTTAGGGACTAATTAAAATTGGAATGTATCCTGAAATGCTATTTTTAGCATTTCTTGTTGCTATTTTCAACACTCCCTCTCAATAAGAAAGGGATTATTTGTCACCTCGATCTTGTCTCTGTGGAACTCGAATTTACATTTTGACAATGCCTTAGTTAGAATGTCTGCATCCTGCTCCTTAGTTGAAACATACTACAACAACATGATCCTCTTCACCACAAAGTCTCGAAGATGATGATACCAGATATCGATGTGCTTGGAACTATCATGAAATACTGGATTCTCAAAGAGTTTGATACAACTCTGATTATCGCAATAGATCACAGTTGGATCCATCCTCTGATCAAACAACCCAACTAGAATTTTCCGCATCCAAATGGCCTCACATGCTGCTTGGCTTGTAGCCATGTATTCAGCCTTAGTTGAGATAAGTGCATCTAACTTTTGTTTTCTACTGTACCAAGAAACTACAACTGAACCAAGGTTGAAAATTCCTCCTGGAGTGCTCTTCCAATCTGATGGACTCCCTATCCAATCTGCATCTGTGAAGCCCTGAAGCTTCACTCCCTCTATCCATCTGTACCATAATCCATACTGATATGTGCCTCTGATGTATCTCAACACATGCTTAGTTGCGTTCCAAAATAGCTTGGTAGATTGAACCATAGCTTGACTCAGATGGTTCACCGCAAAGCACAAATCTGATCGTGTGTTCACTAAATACATCAATGAACCCACAAGTTGTCAATACACAGTCGCAACTACTACCTCACCTAAAGTAGCATCCTCCTTCCTCTAGTTACCTGCTAGAGGAGTCTACATGGGCTTTCACTTCTCTATGTGGAATCTCCTGAGTATCTCATTGGCATACTTTCCTTGAGACACAAATACTTCCCCATCCTTCTACCACACTTCCATGCCTAGAAAGTAGTGCATGAGACCCATGTCTTTCATCTCAAACTCTTTTGCAAGATCCTCCTTGCAAGACTTGATTAATTGATCATCACTTGTTAATATTAGATCATCAACATAAAGAAAAATAATCAATGGCTTACCTTCTACCATGATGTGGTACAGATTTGCATCTGCTTCACTCTTTGTGAAGCCCAACCAGGTGAAGTAGTTGATGATCCTGGTGTACCAAGCATGAGGTGCTTGCTTCAGCCTATAAAAAGCTCTCTTGATTCGGCACACATGTGACTCCGATCGAAGGTCTCAAATCCTTTCGGTTGCTCTATGTACACATCTTCATCAATCTTTCCATTGAGGAATGTAGTCTTCACATCCATTTGATGGATCGTCCAACCCATCTGTGTTGATAGTGCCAACATCGATATGATAGATGAGTATCTTGCTACTAGAGAAAAAGTCTCATCATAGTTGATCCCCTCGACCTGTGAGAAACCACGGGCAACAAATATTGCCTTATGTTTCTCCACACTACCATCAGTAGCTTGCTTTACCTTGTAAATCCAATGAGAACTCACAACTGACTTGTTCTCCGGTCTTAGAACCACATCCTAAACACTGTTCTGAACTATGGAATCATACTCCTCCACCATATCATCAACACAAACTGGCTGTTGCACTGCTTCCTCAAAGGAAGATGGTTTGGTCTCTACACACTCCCCAACAAGGGTCATGTACCCAGTTTGCTGCTTAGGTGACCTCCTCTATTTGCGCTGAGAAGATGGCTCTCCCACATTTTCTCTCGCATACATCAATAATCTGTCAGCTTCCCTCGTATGTTTTCACCCCTCTTTGGATGAATCTGAATGAGTGGATGTCTCCACTCCTGGAACCTCTGCATGTGGTTGCTTTGTATCAGTCTGAGGCTCCTCCTCCTTAGGAACCAAAAATTCCTCCTCTGCATGCAAATTGAGCTCCCTCTCAAGGGAAACTCGCATGGCCTTATGCTCGTCGATCTTTAGATCTCTGCATACCATTGTCCTTTGGCTGGTAGGAAAGAACAATTGATAGTTGTGGGGTGTATCAATGTACCCCACAAGTATCCCCAACTTAGCTATTGGCTCAAGTTTCTTCCAGGCATCTTTGGTCACATGGAAAAATACTAATGAGCCAAATATCCTAAAGTGACTCACATCTAGTCTCTTCCTGGAGAAGGCTTCCTCTGGTGTCTTCATCCCAAGTATGTGATGCAGCCTTCTATTCTGCAAGTATACCATTGTATTGCATGCCTCAGCCCATAAGTGAAGTGGTAGGCCTTGGTCATGTAGCAT
Organism: Pinus taeda; assembly: GCA_000404065.3. Classification (NCBI taxonomy): domain Eukaryota; kingdom Viridiplantae; phylum Streptophyta; class Pinopsida; order Pinales; family Pinaceae; genus Pinus; species Pinus taeda. The sequence continues at coordinate 73,866 of APFE030021935.1, forward strand.
CACTCGAGCTACTCCCACAATCATTTTGTTCTTCCACTTAGCCACCCCATTCTGCTGTGGGTTATGGGGTGCCCTCAAATCCCGTTTAATTCCTTTTGTTGCATAGAAGTCCTTAAACTCTTGAGTGACATACTCTCCTCCATTGTTTCTTTGTAAGGCCCTGATCTTCTTTCATGATTCTTTCTCAACCAAGGCTTTGAACTCACAAAACCTTGAGAAGGTTTGATCCTTCTTTTGCATGAAATAGATCCAACATCTACAAGAAAAATCATCAATGAAAATAACATAGTACCTTTGTTTAGTGGTGGAGGATGTCGAGAATGGCCCACGCACATCTGTATGAACTCGCTCCAAGATTGCTTCAGCTCGACTATCTCGATCCTGAAAGAGAGATTTTGCATACTTACCCAAGGTACAACCTTTGCATGTATCTACTTGCTCAAGTTTACCTTTCGGAAATCCGATAGAGATCTACTACATGATCTTCGAGGCCCCATGATGCAAGTGGGCCAACCTTCTATGCCATAACTTGCCAATGTCTTGGCTTTGCATCAACTCTTCTTTGGAACTCAATGCAGCACAATCGTCTACCTCCAGATTGTAGAGATTCTTCACTCGAATCCCAATCCTCTTGGTCTGATCCGTGGAGATGTGTTTCAGGAACACCTTTCCTTTACTGAAGACTACTTCATAGCCTTTGTCTTCCAAGATTGCGATGGATACCAGGTTCTTCTTCAGTCCATGCACATACTTTACATCAGTCAGGGTGAGAGGAGCTCCATGCTCCCTCTGAAACACAACAGTGCCTTCACCTGAAACATGGTACTTTCCATCATCGCCCATCGCTCTGCACATCTGGAGGTCATTCTCCTCCAAGGTACTGAATAAACTCTTGTCGCCAGTCATGTGGAATGAGGCTCCACTTTCCAGGTACCAAACACAACCCACTATCGATGAAACCATGCATGTGATAAGGGTAAAATCCAATTCGAACTGTGAGGCCAGTCCCTCACCATCTGATCCTTTCGAGGATCCCTTTTTGGATTTCTTCTGTGGACAATTTATTGCATAATGGCCCACCTCATGAAAATTAAATCACCACACTTTAGATTTGTCAATCTTCTTCCCACCATGGGAAGAACTAAATTTGGAATGGGAAGGCTTCCCTTTCCCTTTTCTCGCATTACTTGCTAAGGCTAGATTTTCTTCATCATCATGATTTGATGAAGAACCATCTCTGGTGCTTCTCCTGATCTCCTCCTGCATTAGATCCAACCACAGTCGTTCCCAATTTGGCAATTTCTCTCTTCCATTCACTGAGTCTTGGTAGCTATGCTAGATCTTCGGAAGACCGAGGAGAGCAAGACTCACCATGTCATCATCGGCTATCGTGATTCCTACACTTCCAAGCTCATCTCTACAGGTGGTGAGCTTGTTCAAATATGTAGAGATCGTGTCACCCTTTTCACACTTGATTTTCCAAAGCTTGTCTTTCAGTGCAAACTTCCTCTGATCACTGCTATTCTTATATAGATCCTTTAATGCCTTCCACATTGAAAACAATGTCTCCTTCCCATGGAGACTCGAGACAATATGGTCTCGAATTCCCTCCAGAAGAATCCTCCTCTTTCTCGCCACACATTTCTTCCATTCTGCCAATTCTTGGGCATTAGTTGCTGCTGGCTTGGGGACTTCTTGATCATTGAATTCCTTCAACCCGTTGTCCTCTAATACTACTTCCATGCAATCCTTCCAGATTATGTAATTCGAGTTGCCATCCAGGGCATACTAGAGTCTCAAGCCATTGAACTCCAATGGTGAATTTTGAGATGTGATAAGAAATCGATTCTGTACCTACAATCAAGAACTTCAAAACTTCAAACTTCTCCCTTATTTGTATACTATTCTCCACTTTGATCACCTTTGCTCTGATACCATGTAGAAATTATCCTGTAGATTAAACTGATAATGCAATGTAATTAAAGAAATATACTTAATCTACTTCTACAATCAAACTTGCGGAAGCTTAATCGATTTTGAGAAAGATCAAATAGAACATATATAATAGATGAAGAAGGAATCAATCACACATGAACGCAGAATAATACTCTAGGGAAAGCCTCAGCTAAAAACCCCATTATCTATATTATCATACAAGTGGAAATATCTCAAGATTACACAAAGCTTTAGCTTACAAGCTATCCAGCTCTGAGTAAAAACCCTCACTACTACTTATAGACAGAATAGACAAAACATATGCCTTCCTTCAGTCCTCCAAGCCTCCTATTTCCTTGCGCAGTTTCTCTTGGGTCCTCAAGTTACCACTTGTGTGTAATTAACTCACACACTGCTCACTAACCTCTGAAATAACTGCGCAATCCTCGAGGAAATAATTCCTTCTACATGCACGAGATATCCTCATGGTAATATTCTTGCAACTGATAGTACATTGTCCCATCCTATGATCTCAACTAGGTCTATGTATGAACTAACATGCATGAGTTATTTATGAGAGAATATTCAGTTATCTGAAGTACACTAGTTGCATGCATGCATGCATTGACTAACTGAACTCACAATCAGTTCCACAAACTGTTGGAACTAATCTAACTGAACTTAACTTAGTTAACTGAGCTAACTAATTACAACTCAAAGTACAACTCACCCTAATCTCCTTAATTAAGGGATAACTTCCTAAATTAAAGGGATAATTGTTGCATGTCTTCACATTGACGTCATGTTTGATTTTTTCCAACTAATTAACTCAAGATGAATTAATTAATTATTTTACATACAACTGTTGAGATCAAATTTGAATTTTAATTCTCAATTTTAATTTAGGGACTAATTAAAATTGGAATGTATCTCGAAATGTTATCTATAGCAATGTTATTTTTAGCATTTCTTGTTGCTATTTTCAACAAATTAAGAGGCATTCAACCCCTTGGATCCGTACATATAATTTTAGTTCCCAAGGCATCCCAACTAATATAAACAAAACATGGAGTTGTTCACCACTTTATCCATTGATTCACTACGTAATGTTTGGCATTGAAACTTTCTATAATAACCCTTTGTGCCCACCTAGGTAGTGTGCCTACTACCATTTGTAAGTGGATGACGTACATCCTTCCTCACTAAACTTGCTTTTTTCCCAAAAACATGCAATTGACACTCATTTAACTTCCCAAACATTCTACTACTTGAATTCTTGAATCTTGTCTCCATATTTCCACAATGTTTCTTTCCTTTCCTAGTTATTCTCATCTTCAAGTTTGTATTTACAAAAAATAAAGAAAACATTCCTTGGATTCTTATTGAAGTGGGTGGTCCTATGTGTAGTATCTTTCCCACTTCCATCTCTAGTTTATCTATGATCAATGTGGGAACTTTGGATGGAGCTAGTCCACTAGGATGACCATCATCAATGCTAAAAGGATTCAATTGATTGATATGGAAAGCTAGATGGTGAGCTATCATGTGGTTTAGTAGCTTTGATCTATAAGTGACATTAGCAGTCTTGTCAAGTACCCTAAACTCTAATGGGCCAATAGTCCCCTATTACACCTATAGGGAGAATCACACCATTTCATTCCCCTACAAGAAACATGGTATTAAATAATATTCTAGTACATGATTCATAAATAAGACTTCATATTTATTTATAGCTAGCTAGTAAATTATAACTATAACTAGATGTTAACTACCTAGTGGACCTTCTTTCATTAGGCCACATTAAATTTATTCAATTTTGAAGATAGAGTCCTCCTTACTAATGATGTTGGATTCTTTCTTATGAACTATTTATTACATCTTATATTATTGGGAGGTTGGTCCCCTTGAAGAGGTAAGTAAACATCAAATTGATCCTCCCATAAAAGGATAAATGTATGTTGTTTCTTCAACTATTTTATGATTTAATGAAGTAAAGTGGAATTTCTATATTTCATAGAATTATATGGTTTGTAATTATTCTATGTGATAAGGAACATAACAAACTCTGTCACTTAATTGATGTTGTTATCCATACTAGAGTTTGACATGGCCATAGAGTACTAGCTAGAAAAGTTGAATGTTGTCGTGGATGGCTTCAAAAAAGGAACAACTTACAACAATGGATGAAGATGATGATCCCTTGTAGTGTTGTATGTGAAATCAAGGGAAACTTATCATAACATTGTAAGAAAAGATCAAGGCAAGGATCCCAAATGATCTAAATACATTTGGCATAATCAAATAGGTAAGGGTTATAAAAATGAGGAGATTTTGTCTAAATAATGATTCTTTGTCTTATACTGATAGTTGGATATGTGTTTCCAAGGTATAAAACTTTGGAAGAAACTCTTGAAAAGAAATTCACGATGCATTTTGGGCTACACATCTAGGACAATGAAGGACTTTGGCATTGTTGGAATGAATGAATATATCTCTCTCTCTCTCTCTCTCTCTCTCTCTCTCTCTCTATATATATAATATATATATATATATATATTAATATATATATAATATAATATATATATATATATAATATATATAAAATATGATTTTTTTTGTCTTATACAAAAGGTATAAAACTTTGGATGAAACTCTCGAAAAGAATGTCACGATGCATTTTGGGCTATACATCTAGAATAATGAAAGACTTTGGCATTGCTGGAATATATATATATATATATAAAACATTTGAACGTGTCTTGATTTTCAACAAGATAAGGTAGAGAGTAGGATGAAGGCATGACCAAGTCAACATTTTATCACTATAACAAGACCATGGTGAGTATTTTCATGGAATTCATAACTTAGCTTCCTAAAGTGCAAGGCTACAATGGAATAATGGGGTTTGTGTAATGTTTCTCTAATTATGTGAAAAAAATTCCAACAAAGGTACCTTTCCAAGCTGAGGAAGTCATGAAGTTGTTATTCAAGCATATTTTCAAGTATTTAATTGAGCATTATGTTAGACACAAATGCACGGTTCACCAATCAATTTTTGATGGAGTTATTCAAGATTTTTGGGTCTAAAAAACTAATTAGCACAAGTTATCAACTACAAATTGATAGTCAAGTGAAACACAAAAATGACCTTTTGGAAAAATATCTCTGGCACTTGGTATGAGTAGACTAGTTGAATTGGATACATTTTTTTGACTTAGCATAATCTAGCTAAAAATAGATAAGATCAACTTTTGGATATATCCCATTTGAATTGGCCATTAAGTAGTAATGAATGGGACAATAAACAGTTTTGAGAGGTTTTTATGGAATTGTAACCTCACACGTGGTGTGAGTTAATGGATAGAAATATGTGGTGGATATGAAAAGAATTCAATTGATGAAGGTGAACAAGTGGATGAAATTTTGGGAAGGCCAAGGGATAACGAATTTGGAGTCAAGTTGGAGATAAATTATTTCTTAGGTTGAAAAAGGAACAATTCAAGTATCCAACAAGAATGTCTAGGTCATTTCTAGAGTAGTTTTAAGGATTGTTCAAGGTGATTAGTAAGGTAGGAAAAGTGGATTACAAGTTGATACTTCTATAATGCTTAAGAACCAATAATCCAATCTTCCACGTGAGTTGTCTTTGACCTTGGAAATTGATGTAAGTTAGCCTAGTAGGGTTAGGCCCTCCAAGGAATAAATCATGAGTTCAAATATAGTTGATTCAAGCAAAGTGGAGAAAGTGATAGATCATGAGATCATAAAGTGGACAAAGTGATAAATCATAGGATTATAGGTTAAACCACCTCCACCCTCACCAAACCATGATTACACCAAAATTGGTGCTCTGATCATAATCAAATAGAACTTGGAATGCCATTCGGAATCCATCACTATCCTTGAGGAATTTTCCATCTCCTTGTCTCTTAGGCTTCACTGTAATCCAAACCCTAATCACTAGGCCCTAAACTGAGACCACTCCCTTAGGATTTACTGTGTATCCTAGTAAAATTGACCAAGGGATTCCTAGGCCTTTGGGAATGAGGCTTGAGACACCTTCGCCCGAGATTTCGAAATCCATTCAGAAATTCCAAAGCTCAAAAGTCAAAATAACATCCCAACATACCATGGCATATGGAAAAAGGCTACGCTTGGATGAAAACCACTATAAGAACCCAACAACTAACAATAAGAGAACCATACACCAACATGCAAAGCCATGCACGTCCAAACAAGCTAGGAAATCACACATGAAAATGGTTACCTGCATGTATTTCTGCTGAAGCTACTTGATCCTCCTTTCCTTTCCTTGTTCCTTTCTTCCTTCCTTTCCTTTTCTTTTTTTTCCTTTCCTTGCTCCAAACTAGAGTGCTCCAAGAAAAATCTAAGTGACCAAGAGAGTGAGAGAGAGAGAATAATGAGAGAGCTCCAAACTTGAACTTACAAAATGGTTACATTGACTAAGATTAACACTGAGAAACCTGCCAACTGATCCTCAGAAGCCTTTTTATCAATGAGGCCTCTAATTTCTTCATTTTCCATTATTTTCCTTCATTTTCCTCCTCACATGCAACCTATGACCTTTTACCTTCCTTTTCTCCTAATTTCCTTTATTTTCATAAATAAATGTGCCAAAAATGTATTTTTTTCCTTTTAATGCCTTTGCCTCAGCCTTTTCCAAATTTCCTTAGCTAACACACACACATCCAGTGACGCCCACTAAGATATCTTTGCCCAAAATTCAACTTGGAATATGTATCCCTTACCCATGATCTTATTTTGCCATTATTTACATTATTACATAGAATTTTCACCAGGGCTGTTATAGTCGTCTCCTGGAGCTCCGACCCTCATCCTATTGGGTGTTGTCAATTTCCCAACCTTAAAATGATCCTTCTAGTTGGAATCCTCTGCTAATTTTTTCTCCCCATCCGCTTCATAGTGGCTGAAATGTTTTTGGAACCTATCTGCCTACTGGGGGAATTCCTGCACCCATGCAATCTGTGGTACAATAGGGTCCATATTTAATTGATTCTTTTCTTATTAGTGGCTATCCCATTCGTAATGGTCTCATACTGAATCCATCTTATGTGTCCACTAGTGTTCCCATCCCTTGACCCATTGCATCTCCTTGGATCCTCCCAACTCAACCATTTGCACATGTTGGGGGAAACCCCTATCTTAGGGGAAACCAATTCGCCAGTGGCCTTCCTCAGGCTTGGGGCATGCCTTAAGGCCTGTCAATTTATATGACCCCACCTCCACTTCAAGTAAATTATTATCCTTTGTAACCTATGTACCTAGTTTGAAACTAGTTGATGGGTGGGTCTCTGAGTCCCTCAAGTCATCTTTCTCTTCCCTAGCTATATTCGACAACACATACTCCATTACCATTTTTGGCTACTCTTAACATCCCATATCTGTACAAGATGGAAAATGATCCCATAAACCACAAACTTCTTTGGCCTCCGACCCCAGAAAAATTCCTGCAGACATTCCTAAGTTTTAGGGAAAATAGGGAAACGACCCAGCGTCACACGCCACTACATACCACCTTTGGTGTAACATCCTTGGGTTAAAAGTTCAAGTAATAAAGTTAATAAAGGAAAATAATACCAAGGTCATGGGACACTTATTCCAAGTTGAATGTTGGGCAAAACATATCAGTGGGAATCACTTGTTTGTTATTATGGCTAAGGGGAAATTGGCAAAGGCATTAGAAAAGGCATTAAAAAGGAAAAAATGAATTATTGGTATTATTTTATGAAAATTAAGGAAATTAGGAGAAAATGGAGATGAAAGGTCACAAGTTGCATGTGAGGAGGGAATTGAAGAAAAATAGAGGAAAATTGAAGAAATTAGAGGCATCAGAGGTATAAAAAATAAAAAGGCTTCCAACCATCAGTTCACAGTTTTTTCTAGCATTTTGATAGTGGAATGTTGGAATCAGCTTCAGTGAGAAGAAAGCAAGCAAGAAAAGGAATGAAATGGAAAGAAAAGGAAGGACAAGGACGAGAATGGACAAGTTGGATCAAGTAGCTTCAACAAGAATATTGGTATGTGTGACAGTGGTTTCAACCTTGCCTTTCCATTTTTGGATAGCCATGGCGTGATGGGATTCATTATTGGTTGAGCTTTGGATTTTTGAAAGGTTTTGGAACCAGGTGAGGTGGTCTCAAGAAAATCCCAAGGGTTGGGGGTCGAAATGGTTTTCTCTGGGAAGCCCTCAACAGGTGGGTGGAGTCTAGAAAATTTCGCAAGGGATGTTGAAGGAATTTTGAGGCATCCAAGCTTGAATTGGTTTTGTGATACTAGGACCGATTTAGGTGATATCACAGTATTGAGCGTGTGGAGGTGGTTTAACCTCTGGATTCCCTTGGTTTTTCATATATTATTTTATCCTATGAGATCCCACATTCATCCTTGGAATATGGCACGGGGTTGATTGGCTGAAATAAAGATTTGGTTAAGCCTAATATATGGTCGAGTGCTACATGGAAGTCCCTAACTTGGTTTCCTTTTTGCATATATTAATAAGAGCTAAGTTCCTTTTGTATTTTATGAGTAAATGTACTTGTTATGATGTGGCTTTGATGGTTGTTTTACCATTGTTATTATTCTGGTTTTAAGCATGGTTTTATGATAGATTCTAGTTATGGCTCTTATCATGATTTGATGGATAAATGAATGTTTATTGAATGCATGGCCTAATATATGTTACTACATCTATTGTGAAAGGGCATTAGAACTTCTTGATGATTCTCAGATAAGTTTCAGATGTATATGTTGAGATATGCATTCATTACCTCTAGATTTCATGTTTACAATTTGTTTGACAAAATGATTGTCATGGTTAGGACAGTCTTGGTTGAGTCCTTGATAAATATTTTTTTTAAAGTATTTTTTATTACATCAATTATTGTTCTATAAAGTTTCATGAAGTTCTAGGTAGAGGTATGGGCTCTAGGCCTGAAAATGTGGCTCATATCTTGGGATTGTAGGCATAGAATTTAGTATTTTAGGCTACAACCATTGGGAAGGAGGGCCATGAGAGTGATTGAAGGGTCTCAGCCATTAGCTTACCTTTACATGGGAGCGAATGAGATCCCATGTTTGTGAAAAAGAAATTTAACTCAGGTTTTGAGCACCTTGAGTGGTTGGATTTGTCTTGGACATTCTGTCGCTCCTAAGGAAGGCCAATACAATAGTTTTGTTGGATTCCACTTCCTTAACTGCACTTAGGGGGTTGAGTCATGTCATAGTAGCCCTCTTCTCATGTTTACCCTAGAAGGTTGGTGAAACTGGGTAAATGTGGGAGGAGGCCTTTACAGAGTTGTATCAAAGCATGGTCCAAACACTTGGACCGGATGGGCTAAATGCATGTTGTTATGTATGCATTGTTATGGTTATGGTTATCATGCATGAGGTCATGGTATGCAGTGGTATTTTCATGGATGGTGTTGATATATTGATATGGTTATGGTTATACATGTATCAAGCTAATTTGGATTGATTTTGTAGACAAGATAAGCCTCCCCTGAACGTCATTGAGGTATGATTTTGATTATGGTATCTATTTGGTTTATCTGACATGACATACTTATCGGAAGAAGAGAATCAAATATGATGATAAAAATGGTGGAAAAAGGATCACATGACTCTCCCTACAGATTAGTTGGGAAACAAGGAGATGAGTATTCTCATGATATAGCAAACACATTGAGAATTTTAAGGTTAGAGATTATAAGTTGCAAGGTAGAAAATGACACGCTAGTTGAGGCTCAAGAAAGATTTGCAAAGGTTCAGTAAAAGCAGATAGAGGTCAATGCAGTCATCCTTCAGAGTTTTTCATACTTGCAGTGACAAGGATAGCTAAGTATTAGTCAAGGGAAAGAAGAGAATACTAATGGGGCATATGGTAGCAGGTCTCAGTCAGAATATAAATTGGATATAGGGGACATAGTTAGAGGTGGAAAATCATTGGATACACCCGACCAGAGGACTAGCTTGTATGGGTTTCATTCTAGTTCCTTATCTAGGAGACATCATCACCATCATCACCACCATCATCCTTATAGGAGTAATGAGTACTTTCCTCAAGACTTCAAGAAAGTCAAGCCTCTTACCTTCGATGGAGAGATGAAGAATTCAAAAGATACAAAGGCATGGCTTCTTAGGATGAAGAAATTCTTCAGATTGCATAACTATTTAGAGAACATGAAAGCCAAGACAGCTACATTAGTATTAAAGGGAAAGCATATATATGGTGGGAATATGTGAATAATTTCAGAGGCATCTGAGAAGAAGAGTTGATTTGGGATGATTTTGAGAGACTCTTCAAGAAGAAGTACCTATCTAAGAGGTATTATGGTGATAGAGCCAAGGAGTTTTATAAGATGCAAATGGGTTCTATAACATATGATGAGTATGCTAGTAGGTTCCTAGAGTTGTTGAGGTATGTACCTTACATCAAGGATGAGATATAAAAAATTAAAATGTTCATCAGTATATTTCGAGCATCATATAAAGACCAGATTGAGTTTTATGAGCCTCAGTTGCTGGAGGAATCCATCAGGAAATTGAAGCATTGTTATGAGTAGTCAAAGCGTAAACTTGAGCCTAAGAGTGAATTGAAAGGGAATTAGAAAGATAAATGGAAGTGGCCACTGAAACAGGGAATACCTCAGGTTGTAGGTGAGAAAGAAAATATTGTTCCTTATAATAATTCTAATGCAACTGAGAAGGGACATGGGTCTCAACATGGAGAGAAATCGAATAGAGGTGATGGTAGGGGACTATCGCAATGCTGAATTTGTGGAAAAGATCACCACAATAAGTATTTTCCATTGTAATAGGGTGGTAGGCCTTAGATCTATAGTTCTTAGGAGGTGAAGATAGTTGGGGATGTTGGTCATAGCATTCCTTGGATTTATGCAGTTGTAGACAACAAGTAGTAATATCACCAGGAATCCATTATTGAGATGAGAGGTAAGATTTGTAATCAAGATTTTTCTATATTGACTGACCTTGGATTGAATTATAGTTATGTTGGCTACAAGTTCTCGGAAGGGAGTTCATCATTAGGTAATATCTTTTTCATTTGAGTTGAATGGTATGCCTAAGTTGGCACATCTAAATGTGCTTCAATTCAGATCATATAATATGATTTTCAGTATGGATTGGTTGTACCTCCATGGGACAAAACGAGATTGATATGACAAGGCTATTGAGTGCATGGATGATAATGGGTAAAATATAATCTTACATGGAAATAAGAAGCCTATATCGGTGAGGATGGTTATAGCTATGGAGGCTAAGCCCAGTTGTAGGAAGGGGTGTGTACTGCTTACAATCCATATTTTTAGTGGCAAGGGTAGGGATGTTCAGGATGCATAATTCCTTAATAGGTACCCTATATTTCAACAGTGTCAGGATGTATTTCAAAAGAGATTCTATATTTTCCTCCCCAAGGAAAGTGGACTTTTCAATTGAGTTGGTACCAGGAGAAGCGCCAACATCAAAGGCACCTGACAAGATCAGCACTCCAGAGTTGGTGGAATTGAAGTTACAGTTGAAGGAAATGTTTGACAAGGGACACATTAGGTCAAGTGTGTCACCTTGGGGTGCATTAGTGTTGTTTTTTAAGAATAAGCATTAGAGGAAATTTCAGCCTAAAAGTGCCCGTGAAATTTTCATGTAATTTCCATGTCATAATATGTAAATCAATCAAAATCATTTGAATTTAAAAAGAGGTACATGTAAATATTTTGGAGGGAAAAGAAGAGAAACAACTTTTTTTAATCATATTTTGGCTTATCTCCATATAAGTTTACTTAAATTTAAAGCGTAGACACTCATTGGATGCATAATTAAATTCCACATCCAATGAGTACCCATTATGCATACTTTTTAGAAGATCCGCATTGATAAAAATTAAAGATACATTAAAAAAACATGTTCAAAACACTTTTTTAATGTATCTTCAATTTGTATCAATGTGGGTCTTCTCACAAGTATGGGTACTCGTTGGATGTGGAATTTAATTTCGCATCCAATGAGTGTATACACTTGAAATTTGAGTAAACCTACAGAGATATAAGCCAAAAATACAATTAAAAAATGTATGTTCTCTTTTCTCCAAAATTTATAACTCTTATTTTATTATTTTAACTATTACTTTTCCTTAGGAGGCCACTTTTGGGCTGCAATTTCCTCTAATGGATGGTACTCTTAGGTTGTGCATTGATTATAGGAAGTTGAACAAGGTGACCATAAAGAATAGGTATATATTGCCAAGGATCAATGACTTGTTTGATCAGTTGAAGGGAGAAACAATGTTCTCAAAGATTGATCTGAGATCAGGATATGATTAGGTACACATAAAATAAGATGATATCTATAAGACTTATTTCTAGACCAGGTATGGGAATTATGAGTTTTTTATGGTTCCTTTTGGTTTGACTAATGCTCCGACTACTTTCATGTGCTTGATGAAAAATGTGTTGTGTCCTTATGTAGAAAATTTTGTGATAGTATACTTTGATGACATATTGATATATTCTAAGAATGAGGAAGAGCATGCAGAACACTTAGCAACAATATTGAGGTTGCTAAGAGAGAATCCATTGTATGGCAAGCTTAGTAAATGAAAAATATTTCAGAGAAAGGTACATTACTTGGGACATGTTGTTTCCAAGGAAGGTATGACAGTGGATCCAAAGAATATAAGAGTTATCATGGAATGGAAAACTCCTAAGGATGTGGATGAGGTAAAATCATTCATGGGGTTAGCAGGTTACTATAGGAGGTTCATAAGGAACTTATCATGGATTGTATATCATATTACATCATTAAAGATGAAAGGAAAGAAGTTTGAATGGACCAATGCGTTATCACTCTAATAATTCTTTTGAAGTAAAAAGAAAGAAAACCCAAAGGTAACCATAAACCGCTTTTGGAGATCAAGACCTAGCCTTCCTGATGCTCAGAGAGGGCTCTCTCTTTAAAATTTAACTTTGCTTTAGTTAAGATGTTTTTAGGCTAGTTATGATTGTTCAAGGGGTGTTGATTTTGTTTGAGATTGGATGGTGGGATCTCTTAGACAGATGGATAAATTGACGTCTTTTAGACCATTGGGCTATGGATTCAACTAATAAGGAAGCAAAACTGGATTAACTCACTAAAGGGGATGTTCCAAGGGAAAGATAGCAGAGTGTATTTAAGATATTTGAGACAGGGGGGTAAAAGCGTTTCACTCGGGGTGAAAGAGTAGTTAAGGGTTCTCAGACCCAGATAATGAATGAGGAAGGAAGGGGTAATCAATATCAAAGGGAAGCTAAGAATCCTTTAACCTGGATTATTCATGAAATCAATCTAAACCAAAGAGCAATTACGAAATATTTGATTTAAATATCTGAAGAAAACATTCAAATGCTTAACTGTTAAGATAGAGTGTAATTAAACAAGTTTTGAAATATTATTCCAGTTATAACATTTAGATTGAGAAACACATTTAAGATTATGAATAACTTTGAGAAAAATGACAATAACACATGAAAATACTTGTCTGAAATTCGCTCAACACATGAATTCTTGGAAAATTTTAATCTTTATTTACCAATCCAACTTGCTAGCTCATCAACTGATACAATAACCTTCTGGGTCTTCTTGATCGAAAAGTCTATAGAAATGTCTAATATAATCCACCCTATATACTTTGAATTGTGAAGTATTTATACAAAAGTTTATTACAAAATATCTCAAATTGATTCTGGTGGCTTTGGCCTGTGAGGAGGCCTTTTCCAACTAATACTAGGCTGAAATGTTATTCAATGAATTCTGCAACTGATGGGCAGCTATGGATTTTCCTGTAAGGGTGGAGTAAATCATTTCTCTAGCTTGTTTGTGAAATTCAATTTGGTAAATGGGATGAATATCCCTTGCTAATACTTCAAAGTCTATCTTCTTGAAATCTTCTGATGTTCTTAGTTGTTGTACAATTGGCTTTACGAAGGACATTTGCATCTTTCCTCCCTTGATGTCAAAAGCTGACATCAACCTACTTTGATTAGGGGGTGTAAGTTTGAGATACCATGCATAGGATTGTGGCTTCAATTTATCATTTCTCATTTTGATTTCTTTGAACCTGTGCTTAATGTCCCTATCTCTATCAGCAAGTTTATTAAATGAGAAGAATTCTACACTGAGCTTCCTTTCTAACTACACTGAGCTGCCTTTCTAACATTTGAGTTTTTGATGTACATGGCTACTATGTTTCTCCAGATGGAGTTTTGACCTTTCTCATGTCTTAATCAGTATTAGTTATTTCTATTAAGCCTTTTGTGTCTTCCTGTTCTAAAACAGGATTGAGCCTAGGCCTTTTGCTCTGGCTGGCTTCATATTATACATTGGATGTGTCAATACTTGAGTTGGAGGCTCCCTCTCTATTTCTTTTGGGATTCTTTTCCTCATTCTGAGGATTCTGCAAAATAGTAGGGGCACCCATGGTTCCTTGTTGCTCTGGTACCTACAAGAATGAGCTTTCATCAAGCTGTCTCTCTAAATCAAACAAGGTATTTTCAACATCTACCTTTGTACTATCCCTATCTATGAGAGTGTTTTCCAACCACTCAGATTGATTGGCATATCTCTCTATTTCTAGTATGGGGTGATGAATGTAAGGACCCAATTTGACCTTTTGTCTTAGTTTGGTTATAAACCCTTGAGGGTCATACCTCCACATGAAACTATTTTGGAACTTCATTTGCGGCAGAATTTGATCTGGTTCCTGTAGGGTTTAACCCCGTACAGAAATTACCTGCATACGAATTCTAAAACACAGAAAATAAACAATGCGAGAGAATAACACATAAAACACATATACATAAAGATTTTCCCTTGGATCCCAAAATCGGGACTACTAGCTTGATTTTTCATTATGTTCCTTTCAATGTTATAATACATATTTATACATACCAAAGCATCCAATACCATCGACAGAAAACCATCGCGTCCAAAAAAAATGTACGAAAATCATGCACAAAACCATAGGTGGGTCCGCCCATCCTAACAAAGGGTCCAAAACCAAAATTTTCTAGGGCGCTGCCCCGGACCCAATAAAGTGGGGTTACAGGTATGCCTCAAAACACCTGTGACCCCCTCCCCCCCACTACACAATCGGCGCAACGAAGGGGGGCTCCGCCCCCCCTTTAACCCCCCAGTTAACTATGTGGGCTAGTCATGGAAAGAATATAACACAACCCAACATTCTCCCACTTGTTGTTTTCTTTCCACAGGGGGCCACAAGAGAGCTTAGTCATTTTTC